>JAXIVD010007964.1:2500-10000 GCA_036785275.1 Cancer borealis | reverse complement strand
ATAGAGTTTAAAAATAACTTCGGAAATCAACCAATTTATTAACAGTTTGAACTACCTTAGAGATGGCATGATTAGTTTCTACAAGATGCCCCAGTGGTCTATAAATCAGTATGACTATTACTTTACTTGATTAATTCTATATTTCGACAATGATTGTGACAACATTATTGATGGTCTCTATTTTTACGGAAATTGGATAGAGTAGTGAACATTCAAGATTCCGCTTCCGCCGATTCTGTTCTCTCTTTCGCAACTAAATATTGTGTAGCACGGTAATTCAAATTCTACAAGAAAATCTCTATTTGATGTGTTAATCCATGGCTCTGAAACTCCAATATGATAATGATCCATCGTTGAGAGTGTTTCCAAATCTTGAAACTTATTACGAAGACTACGCTCATTTATGTAACAAACTTTTATGTAGCTTGATTTGAGGGTCACTTTTTGTGTTTGCTTCCTTACGATTGAGTTGTTGGAATTGTCCTCAATGCGTTTGTTCATTTATCAAGGCACACATGATTGCAAAGCAACACGAGTTGCCCCTCTAGAGTTTATGTGTACGCCATCGACATTGAAAAGGTATGTGTAGTGGTAAAATTCGTTCCATAAGTTAATAAATTGGACGTTCTCCTCATGGCAAGGAAATTGAAGTGTATTGTTGATGTTCAATGCCCTGTCACAAAAGAATTGATCAGCACCAACTCACGGGAAGATTTCGGAAATTGCAATATCATAACTACTACTTTTAAGTCTGTACGGTTTGATCATGCGGCGGTATTTTTGAAGCTGTTCCTCCGATCGTGTTGCTTTGACATGGATCGTGCCCATGAGTTTGATGAACAGAGTTTTTGCGTTTAATATTCTTTTATGGGGAACTTTGTCAAAATCTTTTTGGAAATCGAGATAAATTTTATCTACCGCTTTTGTCTCGTTATAATTGTTGAATACGTCGTTATAAAATAAAGCAGATTTGTTTGACATGATCGTTTGTGACACGAAAGCCATGTTGAGCATTTTTAATCGAAATATTTTCTTCAAGGAAAAACACTAGATTATCATGTATTATAGTTTTCATTAGTTTACAAACTACGAATTTGAGCTTAATTGGTCTGTAGTTATGTGGTAGCGATTTGTTTCCCTTTTTTGTATGGGCGTAGCATTTGCCAATTTCCAAATGTCCGAGTCTCTTCCAGAATTTTCAAGGATTTATTGAATAGTATCGTAAGTGGTTTGCTGATTTCATACTTTGCCTCTTTAAAATCTCTCAGTGCTATATAATCAGGACCGGGTTTTTTATTTATTTTAATCTTATCAAGTGCTTTAATTACTGCATCTTCAGTAAAGTTACAACCACTTAACGGAATTAACTTAGGTTGAGCTGGTATTATGTTTTGGATTTCATAGGTGTCTTCAACAGTAAAAACAGATGCAAATTAGTTATTCAATACTTCGGCCATTTTTAGTTCATTAATTGTTACTCCACCATTTTTTAAAACAAACTGGGCCAATTTTTGATGAAATAGCTTTTGTATTACGTACGTAGCTGTACAATAATTTTTTTTAGGGTTTGATTTAGTTATAGTTGCAATATATATTTTAAGAGTATTTATACTTTGTTTAATCATCTGTTTTATTTCGCGTCTAAGTCTTTCGTATTATATCTTATCGTTTTTGCTTCTTGATAATAGAATATACTGTGTGCGCGTAATTTATTTCATTTTTTTATAATCTTGACTGAATTTGGCTATTCCACCACTTAGGTTTGTTATTGTTATTTTTATGTGAACATCATTTACAAACTGTAACGCACACTTTAACGACTCCATTTAAGATGTTATAGAATTTTGTTCATGATTCATTTAAATCTGTTTCGTTCTCTACTATCATTATCATTATCTTTAAAAATGTTCATTAATTTTTTCAAAGTTATCTTTGCGATATATGTAGATAAGTTCTTCGCTCACATTTTCTTTGTAGACCTCGAGGTATACATTGAAAGATACAATTTTATGATCACTATTTCCGAAGACTGGGCATAAACGTATTAACGTAACTTTCTAGACTATCGTTCATTGAAAATACAAGGTCTAGTATATTGTTACCACTCGTGGGTTTGTTAACGTGTGGACTTAAGCCGCTCTTTAACAAATTATTAAATAAGTCGTGCGTGGGATTTGAGATGATTTCCCCATGAATTGACATGATGATTAATGTCTCCAAAAATAATACTTTCAAAATAATTATTTACATCAATTATTTGATCGTATAATTTTCTATCGCTATTAGTATTGTGTGTTGGTGTTCTATAAATTAGTCCGATAACAATTTTCTTTATATGTGTTTAAAGTTGTAAAAAATATAACATCTACGCTATAATTTTTTCGGTTTGCAAGACCATCGAGTTAAGACTGACTTTCACGTAGATCATAATACATACATCTATTTTTTATTTTGCCGTTCACAGCTAAACATTGAATAACTAGGCAAATGATATTCTAAGAAGTCTCTATTTTCAATATTTATTCAAGATTTCGATATGCCAATAAAATGAAATTCGTCAGTTGCTGCAAGGGCTTCTAAATCTGAAAACTTATTTCTAAAACTGCGCCCGTTAAACATGCAGCAGCAGCAGCAGCAGCAGGAGGAGGAGGAGGAGGAGGAGGAGGAGGAGGAGGAGAAGGAAGAGGAAGAGGAGGAGGAGGAGGAGGAGGAGGAGGAGGAGGAGGAGGAGGAGGAAGAGGAGGTGGAGGAGGAGGAGGAGGAAGAAGAGGAAAAAGAGGAAGAAGAGGAGTAGGAGGAGGAGGAGGAGAAGGAGGAGGAGGAGGAGGAGGAGGAGGAGGAGGAAGAGGAGGAGGAGGAGGAGGAGGAGGAGGAGGAGGAGGAGGAGGAGAAAGAAGAGAAGGAGGAGGAGGAGGAATACAAGGGAATACAAGGGACACAAACAGCAACAGACCCTAGGGTCCCTGCGAAGGCTGTTTGATATAACTACGCTACACTAACTACTTGAATTAGAGAAAGGATAATACAGAGGAACGCTCCTCTCCTCCCACCCATCCCTCCAGCCGAAGCTGGCAGGAAAATAAGTGATACCATGTAGTATAGAAAAACTACATGGAATTTGCGAGGAAAGTGTGAAATAGTAAACAAAATAAATTGAAAAATAGAGGATACTATACTATGCTATACTATACTATAATAGACTACCATTAATGCTGGCACAAAATCGTATTCTCATATCAAATGGGAACTGGTGCAGTAGACACAGACCAGTAGGATTCATACTGCACCTGTTGTTCAGGTAGAGATTTGATTCTCATTTACTTCGGATTAAGGGGTCGCTCGGAACCCTGACAGCCAACAGCTGCAGCCTCCCACCAGTCTGAATCACTCTACACCATGAATCCTTTAATTATCTTTAAGATTTGAAAATGTCTATAATTATTCTGTAACGAACATTGTCAGCCGAGGATTATTTTCAAGATATTTGTCAAGACGATTTTAAAAAGTTTCTATTGTGCTCGAGTTGACGACGTTTGGCGGGAGTCCATTCCATATATTTACGACTCGATTGAAGTACTTGGCTTCGTTAGTTATAAAGCGTTTGCCAATTATTTTGAAACCATTGTTGTGGGTGATGCTTGAACGGTCGATAGTAAAGTAGTCGTCCGGCTTTAAATTTGTGAATCCTTTGAAAATTTTGAATATTGTTAGGTCTCCTCTTACTTTGCGTTTAGTGAGAGAAAATAAATCAAGTTCGTCGTATGGTTTATTGCGCATTTTTGGAATAATTTTGGTTATCCTACGTTGAATTCTGTCTAATTTATTAATGTCTTTACAGTAGTAAGGTGACCAGAACTGTACGCAGTACTCTAGATAGGGCCGTACAAGCGAGTTATACAGGGTTAGTATGATTTTTTCGGATTTGAATTCGAAAGCTCTTCCAATAAAGCTGACTTATTTATTAGCAGTTTTTACTACCTCGGCGCATTGAAGTTCAGGTTTAAGGTCATTTGAGACGATTACCCCAAGGTCTTTTTCTTTAACTACGTTTGTGAGTTGGACGTTATCCATTGAATAATTAGTTTGGGGGTTACTACTTTCAACGTGAAGGTGACATTTTTCAAAATTGAAGATCATTTGCCATATTTTGGACCAGTCGACTAAAGCGCTCAAATCGCTTTGGATTAATTTACGCTGAATTTCAGAGTTGATCTTAGCGATTTTTGTGTCGTCGGCGAATTTCGAAATTTTACAAGTGATACCTTTGACGATATCATTAATGTAAATTATAAAAAGTATTGGTCCCAATACAGACCCTTGAGGGACGCCGCTGTTTACAGTTACCCACTCAGACGTTTTTCCGTTAATTACGACTTGCTGTTTACGTTCTGATAAACTGTTTTCTATCCACTTACTAAGGTTTTCCGTTATACCATGGGCTTTTAGTTTACTTAAAAGACGTTTGTCAGGCACTTTATCGAATGCTTTCTGGAAGTCTAAGTAGATTATATCAACTGCTTTCGTGTTGTCGTACAAACTATATACCTCATTGAAAAAATCGAGTAAGTTTGTGAGGCATGATCTTTTATTTCTGAAACCGTGTTGTGAGTCTTTGATAATGTTGTTCATTTCTAAGTATTGTACAATTTTGTCTCTAAGGATCGATTCCATCAACTTGCTTACTACTGATGTTAAACTAATTGGACGATAATTACCGGGATTAGATTTATTTTCTTTTTTAAAGATCGGAGTGACGTTCGCCAATTTCCAGTCTCGAGGGACTCTGCCAGTTGATATTGATTTATTGAATATAATGCAAAGTGGCTTAACGAGCTCATTTTTGGCCTCCTTTAATATTCTCGGTGAGATCTGATCTGGACCGGGTGTCTTGTTAGTTGTCAGGTTATTGATCGCACTTAGTATATCGTTCTCATGGAATACGCATGAATTCAAGTAGGTATTATTATTATACACCCGGGGAGTGGGAAGGTTCGATAAATTGTTTTCATCAGTGAAAACTGACGCAAAATACTCATTTAACATGTTAGCCATAACAAATTCGTTTTCGGTGTATTCTTCGTTGGCTGTCGA
Organism: Cancer borealis; assembly: GCA_036785275.1. Lineage (NCBI taxonomy): Eukaryota > Metazoa > Arthropoda > Malacostraca > Decapoda > Cancridae > Cancer > Cancer borealis. Next base: position 4,909 of record JAXIVD010007964.1, on the reverse strand, counting down.
TAGAGGAACAATAGTTGAGGTGAGTACTTTCTTTTTTCTAATATAACCATAAAATTCTTTAGGATTCAATCTGCAAGAGTTTGCTACATGGAGTTCGACATTTTGTTTACTTTGCTTTATCAGCCTTTAAGTGATAGGACATATTCTATCGTGTTCAACCTTGTCGTTAATATCCTTCGTTGTTTTATATTTTTGATACGCACGCTTTTTAGCCAAAATGCAGTTTCTAATTTCGCTGTTCCACCATTTAGGTTTGCTGTTTTGAATTTTACGTCTGTTATGTAGTAGAATACAGGATTCTACCGTTTGTTTTAATTTGTTCGTGAATACTTGCCACGCAGTGTTTATATCATCATGATTCAATAAATTATTCCAATCACAACTTGCTAGAGACCTTCTAAATTCATTAAAGTCTGCCCTTCTATAATCTGGTATTTTTTCTTTATTATCTATTATGTTATATGTAATCACCCTGTGGTCGCTCGTACTAAATTCGCATCCTACAGTAACGCTGTTGACAAGGCTTTGTTCGGTTGAAAGAGTAATGTCTAAAATATTATTTTCTCGAGTTGGGTGTTCGACATGTTGGTGAAGAGAGCTTTCTAGTAGGTTTACGTAGAGATCGTGTCTGGTGTGTGAAGTGAGAAGACATCCCCATTTAGTGACAGGTAAATTAAGATCACCGAATATTATACTTTGATTTTCACAACTAATTTCTGCAAGTTGTTCATAAAGTTTATCGTCAATTGAATGTGACTGTGCTGGAGATCTATAAATGAGACCGATTTTTATTTTACGCGAGTTTATTTTTAGCTGAATGTACGTTGCATTGATATTTCCAATCGCTTGTTTCGATAGTGCAATTGGGTGGATTGTATATTTAACGTACAGGAGCACCCCGCCTCCCTTTCTTTGATGTCTTTCGCTGCTGTATAAGTTATATCCCGGTATTGAAAATTCAGCTAAAATATCTGTTTTTGAGTCAATCCGAGATTCAGTAACACCAATGATATTATATTCCTCCAGGCAAACGATGTCTTCAAGATCCTGAAATTTATTTCTAATGCTTCGTGCATTTTGGTAGCAAACTTTAATATTTTTGTGAATGGCTGGAGCATTTTGAATACGAGAGTTTGAGCGAGGGTGAGGGTTTATCGCAATGGGAGAACGCGGGATAATCACATTAAGTGTACCACTGTGCGAACGTGAGTTTATGTTATTGCAGGGGCGAGTATTTACGATGTCAACGGTATTGTTGCCTGATACACGTTTTTTGACCTGAAGATGGACACTGCCGTGTGTAACAGCCTTCCAAAAACTGCTGAGCCTACAGGATTTAGGTGAAGTCCATCGTGTCGGAAGAGGCTTGGTTGGTTGTAGTATTGGTTCCGAAGGTTAATAAAATCTACACCTTCCTCTCTACAGAGGTTAGTCAGGCGTATGTTAGTACTAGAAGCCTTGTCGTAAAAACTACTTGCTGCGTTTATCCTGGGGAGAATACCAGAAATGATAATGTTACTGGACTTCCTTTTATATTTTCTTATCATCTCACGGTACTTAGCTAGAAGAGCCTCTGATTTATTTTTTAATGTCGTTTGTTCCAGCGTGGATAATGAATAGAGTGTTCTCCGTTGAGTTAGCGGTTGTGTTTTCGTATGAATTGATTATATGGTCTAATCTGGCACCCGGGAAACAATGACGGTGGTAATTTTAAGAGCGGGAACAGAATTTATCTAGCTGGTCACGTATCAGTGAGTCAGCAATCAGTTTGGTGTCTTCGTTTACCTGTGTCACTTCTGTTAAGATATCGAATCTATTGCTTGTCGTAACCGGTAGTTGACGTTTGGGGAATGGCCTTATACCGTTCCTAACGGGGATGAAATCGGAGGACATATAGGATATAGAGGAAGAGGGATAGGAAGAAGAGGGAGAGGAGGAGGAGGAGGAGGAGGAGGAGGAGGAGGAGGAGGAGGAGGAGGAGGAGGAGGAGAAGGACGGGGTGGAGGAGGAGGAGGAAGAGGAGGACGGGGAGGAGGAGGAGGAGGAGGAGGAGGAGGAGGAGGAGAAGGAGGAGGAGAAGGAGGAGGAGGAGGAGGAGGAGGAGGAGGAGGAGGAGGAGGAGGAGGAGGAGGAGGAGGAGGAAGAAGAGGAGGACGAAGGAGAGGGGGTGAAGGAGGAGGAGGAGGGTGGGGTGGGTGAGGGGAAGGAAAAATAGGATGAGGATGAGAGGGGGGAGGGTGAAGGGGAGGAGGGTGAAGAGGAAGAGGGGAAGGATGAAGGGGATGAAGGGGAGAAGGAGGAGGGATTAGTTTAAGGTGGGAAGTGGGAAAGGGAGAGAGAGGGGGAAAGGGAGGGAGAGAGGGGGTAGGATGGAGAGAAAGGGGAAGAGGATGAGGAGCCGGTGGGAGA
>JAXIVD010007963.1:15000-17500 GCA_036785275.1 Cancer borealis | reverse complement strand
ACACACACACACACACACACACACACACACACACACACACACACATAGAGAGAGAGAGAGGCTAGTTGAGGCGAGAAGCGAGTGTTGATTTAATTTAGCGGGAGATCGCGCTGTGAATTTGGCGGGAATATTGAGTGAGTCGGTGAGAGAGGCAAGCATGACACGCACAGACAGACACACAGAAAATGTATACTCTTATTGACTCGTGTTAGGTTATGTATGTATGTATTCCTTGACTTGCTTCTTATGTATGCTGTGGATCATTTGGTATACATATGTAAGTACGTACATGTCTTTTTATATATTTTCTGAAACATCTATTTTTTTTTTCTTTTCCCTTCAAGCTTCAATCTGTCGTGGTCTCACACTTTATCTCTCTTTCTCTTTCTCTTTCTCTTTCTTCTCCTTGAAAAATCCGTAATTAATTGCCACTTTTCCTTCTGTTTCATCACACCTTTTTCTCTCAGATCTTTTTTTCATTTCATTTTTTCCTCATTTTCTGCTTCTATTACGTTCGGCATCATTTCTTTCCTCCTCTGAATCTTCCTTTCATCAGGATTCTTTCTTCCTTTCCTTTCCTTCTCCATCCTTAGAACTTCTCCAACCCTCCTTTCCCTCCCTCCCCCCCTTCCTTCCCTTTCCTTCCCGTTCCTTGCTGTCACCCTCCTTCATTCTTTAAACATCCCACAACATTTTCTAACCACCCATTCACCCACCCTTGCCTCGTTTCCTCCTCTCCCTCCCTCTCTTTTAGCCTCCCTTCCTTTGAACACTTCCTCCCTTTCTCCCTCTACTTTCTTCTCCCTTTACTGAGAAGGTGATCGATGGCTAGTAGCGTTGAGGGAAGGTTGAGTCAGGGATCGATATTATCAACAGGTTGGGCTGCTCTTACTCGCAAGCTATTTCCTCCTCCTCCTCCTCCCTCCTCCTCCTCCTTCAGGCAAGAGGCGACAGGTAGTGTGGCAAATTGAGGCTATGTGGTAGGAGATAAGGATGGAAGGGAGTGGAGATAATGTCGCTTTTATGAATGTGTGCAGCGATAGAGGCCATTAGACGAGGTGACGTGCGGCCAGAACGGTGTAATGGAAACGATGCATTTTAAAGGCCATGTCACACTGTGCGTCAAATCGTGGGTAAGTCACCCCGGCAGTTACCGCAACACACTCAACTCGAGGTGCGCGTGGCAAGTGACGCGTGCCAATAGCTTTCTGACAGCAATGGGTTGGTAACGTGTGTCAAAAGACTCAACAAGCCTTCACACTCATCAAGTCACAATGTCGCAGAAATATTAGCTTCCCTGGCGTCGTGAATACGTTATTCAACTCATAGAATTATACAAGGATAACGTGTGCCTCTGGCAAGTGAAACATAGCTCGTATAGAGACAGAAATGCTCCAAGGGGATGAGTCACCGTTTAACACAGGAGTAAACAAATGCGCGCGCTATCCACTCCCAGACCCACACCCAGACTTATATGATACACAATGTGACATGTCATTTAGGGATCTCAATGATGGCCTGACTGACTAACTTTCAACACTACAAGACTTACTATCCTATCATCATTATCATCATCATCCATCTACCCACTCTGTATTGACTTTATAATCCAAACAACGTAAACCAACCTAACCCTTGTATGTACTGCGAGGGAGGAAGAGAGTTTATCATCGCCTCACCTGTTCCTTGTACCCATTATGCCAATACCAGCAGCAGCAGCGGCCTTGGAGCGCGCTGGTCCATTGAGTAAACCTACATCTGGCACAGGGACTCCTTGCTTTGTGGCGCAGAAAATGTTTCCCAGAATGTATCGCTGCTGGAGCAAATTGAAGTCTTATTAAAGGTTTCGTTCTCTATTAAGTAAGCGTTCATTAAATGTTCTTTATATGTTCTTTAAGTGTTCTTTTAATTTGTTAATGCTCCTCCTTGATAGTAAAATAGTCATTCTTTTATATATGTAATGATTTTCTCTATATAAGGAAATTTAAGGTAGAGAAACACTTTACATAAAGAGGGTTAAGGTTGAGAGGTAGCGGGAGGTGTGAGGATGTGTGTATGTGTGCGCGAGCGCGCGAGCGCGCACGTGTGTGTGTGTGTGTGTGTGTGTGTGTGTGTGTGTGTGTGTGTGTGTGTGTGTGTGTGTGTGTGTGTGTGTGTGTGTGTGTGTCCGCAGTGGTGATGTGTGGGTGATTATAGCCATTAGCACAGTGCTGCGCCACCAGGCAAGGCAGACTGAAAGTAATTGAGGCTTGAAATACATGCGGTCTTATTATAGCTATACACACACACATACGACGAGAGAGAGAGAGAGAGAGAGAGAGAGAGAGAGAGAGAGAGAGAGAGAGAGAGAGAGAGAGAGAGAGAGAGATCTTTCCCTTCCCCCCGATAGTTAACAGCGCTAAAGAGTAATGCGGAATTTTTTAACACTACCCAATCTTTTCAGAAATTAAGCATGAGGAAAAAGATGACTCTGAGAGAAGGATAAAAACGAGTCAAGGCC
>JAXIVD010007963.1:0-10000 GCA_036785275.1 Cancer borealis | reverse complement strand
TATGTTGAGGGAAAAAAATGATATTGTCTTGTGATGGAAAGGGAGAATTTGAAGTTTAATGAAGATTTCTGAAAAAGTTATGTTATTCAAGTTGTAAATCATGAAATGCATATAAGAAAAACATCAATTTCCTTTAATTTTCATGGGCGTCACTCGACTAATTCATGTGAAATGTGAGAAAATAAAACATTTAGGGAGAAACTTTTGAGTTCAGGTGAACAATGAGTGAGAGAAACACGATAAAAACAAACAAAGCAGCTTATTAGTGTACAGAGGCAGGTGTTGGCAGGTAATGAGAGAGAGAGAGAGAGAGAGAGAGAGAGAGAGAGAGAGAGAGAGAGAGAGAGAGAGAGAGAGAGAGAGAGAGAGAGAGAGAGAGAGAGAGAGAATGTGTCTTTGTCCTTTATATCAAAGTGTCAGGTAATTATACAATATTTACTCAGCAAACTCTTTTAAAAATGCAATTCCTGATTACCTTAATACCTGAAGGAAAATGAGCAAGACTGGGATGAAAACACGAGAAGAAAATACGATAATACGTGAAGAAAATAAGGAAGGAAGAAAAATAATAGAAAGAAAAAACTAATGGAATTTAGATTACACGTAGAATTTTATTATATTCAGTTTCTTTGACCTGGATTTGGGTATTATTATATATTTAATTTATCCAAGTTTTCCCTCGTGTTTTGAGTACCCTGATCTTTTTTTTTCTTTATAGGTGGACTTAGAAAGAAAAATATATATAATTCTAAAAAACTGCCATGAAAAAGTCAAATAACGTAGATTCACTATTAATGGAAATGTTGAAATACTGCATCGTCCTCACTTCCCTGCATAAAATATTACAATGTTTATTTGTTAATGGAGGTGTGAAAATGTACTTGGAATTAATAGATGAAGTATAAGTGAAAATAAACGATTGAAGTCCATATTTTGTGTGCGTGAAATATTGGACACTAAAACAATTCACATGTAATAACTCATTTTGTAATCGTATTTTTTGTGGCCAATAAATAAATATATATATAAATGAATATAGTATGTGTGGAATGCATATGTAACCAACTTGTAGATATAAACAGGTGTATGAACAGGTGTATATAGACAGGTGTATAAAGACAGGTGTGTGTGGATCAGGTGTGTACGTATAGGTAGCAACAACAACACGTAATAGTTGTAATCAGGAGTCACGAGGAAGGGGATTTAATAGTAGGATCTGATTCCCTTATAGGTGGATATTGTGGTACATATTGTGTCAGGTGTTGTGTTGTTGCAGTAGTGTTGTGTTGTGTTGCAGTGGTGTTGTGTTGCAGTGTTGTTGTGTTGCAGTGGTGTTGTGTTGTGTTGCAGTGGTGTTGTGTTGCAGTGGTGTTGTGTTTTTGAAATGTTTCGAGAAGTTTCTAATCGTGTTGGGTAATGTTTTTTTAAGTGTTGCCTTGGTTTCTGAAGGCAACATCCACACACACACACACACACACACACACACACACCCACACACACACACACACACACACACACACACACACACACACACACACACATACACACACACACACCCTTCAGTGACTGTTCATAGTGTCGCATCGCATCGCATTGCATTGGCTGGCAAATGATAATGATAATGTTTGTTGAGTGCGGAGTCTTGTGAGCATCTGAGTGTGAGAATTAGGTACATTTTCTACGAATTTGCCGAGGAGGAGGAGGAGGAGGAGGAGGAGGAGGAGGAGGAGGCGGCGAGTCAGTTAGTCCATTGTGCTGGTGAACTAAATGGATCTCTGGGTGCAGTGACGCAGGAATGCAATTGTTGTGTACTGACTTGGTAAGGCTGAGTTTTGTTTAATTACAGTTTTAATTACGTGTGGGATATACTATGTGTGTGTGTGTGTGTGTGTGTGTGTGTGTGTGTGTGTGTGTGTGTGTGTGTGTGTGTGTGTGTGTGTGTGTGTATTTGTTTACATTCTCTGCATTGTGTCGTTTCATTATAATGTAGAAAAAAATAAGAAAGGGAAGATAACTAAAGGAATTACACTAAAAATATATGTACTTAACTTTTTACAGAAATAGATAAAAAAAAACATTTGAAATATGCTTCTGAAATATAATTAAGGAAACATTAACGTATTAGTAAGCAATAAATAGAAAAAAATTAAATTAACTCATAGCTTTGATACTGAAATTACACTCGTACATATTTCCCTTTTACTTGCTGGACCTGAAAAAAAAAAACAACATAAAAAACTCGTACATATTTGTGCTTCCAGACTTTTTAATTTATTTTTTGATTCACTCTTTTATATTTGAGTTTATAAATTCGTACCGTTGAGTAAATAAAGATTAGTTCATAGTTTTAAAAGATTGAGCGAAATATTGTCCCTTTTTAGCGAAATGATGTTCTTTTTAGCAAAATAATTCCCTTTTTAGCGAAATCTTATCCTTTATAGCGAAATAATATGCTTTTAGATAAGAGGCTCAAATTACTGACGTCACATTTTCGCCATTATCTGCGTCACTCAGCTCTCTGTCCATTCTTTATCAGACTCACGTAGAGAAAGATAAGGCAATAAGGTGAAGGAGAGGAAGGAAGAGAAAGGAAGGGGAAGGGAAGGGAAGGGAGGGGAAGGGAGGGAAAGGGAGGGGAAGGGAGGGGAAGGAAGGAGAAGCAGCATTGTTTTAAATTCACACACTGTATAATAAGCTGTTTTCCCTTCACGAGAATTAAATTACAAGTATACATTAAAGTGAAGGTTGTGGAAAAATACGAAGAATTCTTGTTTTCACATCCACTGAGACGAGGTAGTTTAGATTTAATTACTGTACTTATATTCTTAATTAACTTCACTATATCCTAAGTGGTTTTTCTTAAGATATTTACTTATAATTATGTCTTCATTAAGTATTGGGAATCAGGAATGAGATTTAAGGTATAATGTATTTGTATATAACGAGGGTACGTGTGTGTGTGTGTGTGTGTGTTGTTTGGTCAGTAATTAGGGAATCACGAGCAGGAGGTGCGGGGGGGCGAGGGGCGAGGGGTAAGGGTGATGTGTGAGGGGGAGGAACAGTGCGGTCATCACCAATTTCTTCCGTATAGTCACATTAAGGGTTACAGTAGAAAGTGTTTTTGTCTCTGTCTACTACTCACTACAAAGGTTCATTATTATCAAGGTGAGAATATATAGTAGATATAATTGTAGTGGAAATGTAGTTATATTTTCTACTTGGGAATAAGAGTCGTGTTATTTTTCCGTTATTTTTTTTTTATCCGTTTGGTAGTTTGTGAAAATATGTGGACTTTATATTTAGATTGAATCGCTATAGTGTACTCGATGACTCCGGGGTGTTGAAAATTGCATCGCCTTTTCATAGCAATTAATGTTTGGTATAAATAGAATAAAGATTGATTTTTCTTCTTCATAAATAATTTTGATTTTCTAGTATGGAGATTTCAGATTTTTGGTCTCATTCTCTAACTCTGGCTCCAATTTTTTCCTTCCTTCCTTCCAGATTTCTTTCTTTCTTATCTTCCATGCTTTCTTCAGTCTTCCTTTCATTATTTTTCTCTCCTCCTCCTCCTCCTCCTCCTCCTCCTCCTCCTCCTCCTCCTCCTCCTCCTTCTAAACACCACTCACAACAATGGAAAATAATCTGCTCGTGTTTAATGAGTGTTAAAAGTTCGAGAAATGGACTCCATTCAACCTCCTCCTCCTCCTCCTCCTCCTCCTCCTCCTCCTCCTCCTCCTCCTCCTCCTCCTCCTCCGTTCTTACTTCCCATGCCATTAGTGGAGAAAAAATTTAGGCTGCAAAATTAAGACGTAAATTGACCCACAGACTATAGTGTTGTAGGTTATAGGTGTTGTAGGTTATAGGTGTTGCAAGTTATAGGTGTTGCAGGTTATAGGTGTTGCAGGTTATAGGTGTTGCAGGAATTTCCCTTTCCTTGTAATGTTTGATTTTTCGCTCCATAAAAGATAAATTCGAGGAAATATTTGTGTATATTGTATCTGTGAATGTTAAGAGTTATTGTGTGTGTGTGTGTGTGTGTGTGTGTGTGTGTGTGTGTGTGTGTGTGTGTGTGTGTGTGTGTGTGTGTGTGTGTGTGTGTTTCCCATCTTGCATTGGAAAGAAATTAAAGTCTCTTGGTAAATTGTTTTCCAGTTAATTGAAGACATTTTTTATTCGAAGGCTTGAAGGAAAAAATTTGTTGGTTACTACTACTACTACTACTACTACTACTACTACTACTACTACTACTACTACTACTACTACTACTACTACTACTCTCAATACTTTTTCATAATGTAAAGTAGTGTGTGGTAGTGGTGGTGATGGTGGTGGCGGTGTAGGTAGTCATTATAGATTCTGCAGAGATGATGGAGGGGGGGAGGGGGAGAGGTAGGTAAGGGGGCGTGATGGGGGGGTTTCTGGAGGGGGTTGGGGAGGTAATAGGGGGGGAAGAGGGTAGTATGGAGGAGGAGGTAATAGGGTGGGGGGAGGTTCACGTCCACATCACATGGTTCAAGGGAAGACAAAAGATTTTTATTTTTACCTCTGTCACTGTTTCTCCATCTTCCCTCCCCCCTTCACCCCCCTCCATCCCTTCCTCCCCCTCTCAGCCTCCCACTTTCATCTTCTCGCCCAGTGTGTGTGTGTGTGTGTGTGTGTGTGTGTGTGTGTGTGTGTGTGTGTGTGTGTGTGTGTGTGTGTGTGTGTGTGTGTGTGTGTGTTTTCTGTTTTTGTTTCAGTATTTGTGTTTTCTCGTACATGTGTTTGTTTTCTCTCTTGCTCTCTCTCTCTCTCTCTCTCTCTCTCTCTCTCTCTCTCTCTCTCTCTCTCTCTCTCTCTCTCTCTCTCTCTCTCTCTCTCTCTCTCTCTCTCTCTCTCTCTCTTGGTTTATTCATGTGTCTTTACGAGAATTCCTTTAAACACACACACACACACACACACACACACACACACACACACACACACACACACACACACACACACACACTCAGCCTTGCAAACAGACATGGTATTTGCATTTATTTTTCCTTTACAAGTTGCATACAATTATAACTCTTAATAACAGCTTGAATAAGGTTTAGAATAAGGTTTTAGAACAGAATATTTACTACAATTACTTTATATATACAAAATCCTAAACAGAGAAACATTTAAATCATCAAATTTTTCTTTATAAATATATATATAAGAAATTTTTTAAAAGTTTTTCCCTCATGTATATAAACGGAAAAAAGAGAAAGAGGAAGAGAAGAAAATAAAATCAGATTAGAACACAAAATAAAATGACTTAATAAACAAAAGAGTCATATTAAGTTGAATAAAAATAAAACTTTACCATCCAAGCCTGACTTAAAGTGCTTCAGTTACTCAGGTGTGGGAGATCACCTTTAATTAGGGAAGATAAGGTGGTAGGATTTAGTTAGATTTACCTGTTCTATACACGTACTAGTGGTGAGAGAGAGAGAGAGAGAGAGAGAGAGAGAGAGAGAGAGAGAGAGAGAGAGAGAGAGAGAGAGAGAGAGAGAGAGAGAGAGAGAGAGAGAGGGAGAGAGAGAGAGAGAGAGAAAGAGAGAGAGGATCAATACATATAGTAGAGTAGGTATTTTCGAAAAGGTCATTGATGGTTGTATATTTCATTATTCTCTCTCTCTCTCTCTCTCTCTCTCTCTCTCTCTCTCTCTCTCTCTCTCTCTCTCTCTCTCTCTCTCTCTCTCTCTCTCTCTCTCTCTCTCTCTCTCTCTTCATCGTCTATCTATTCTATTCCTATTTCTTCTTTTTTTCCATCGTATTTTTATTATTTTCCTTCATTTCTTTTTATTCTCCTTCCTTTATTTTATTCATTTATTTTTATTCACACGTTTAATTTTGTTCCATTCTCTCTTACTATCCTTCTTACTTCCTTCTTTCATTCATTCCCTTTACCCTTTGCATTTCTCTTACTTATTCATTTTACTCACTTCCTCTCTCTTTTACTTTCGCTCACACACACACACACACACACACACACACACACACACACACACACACACACACACACACACACACACACACACACACACTTAAACTTTGTCTCCATTACTGCTCAAAAATCAAGAAATTCCGATTCGATTCTGAGTTTTACGTAACCTTTGAAGGGCAGTGTATTGAAGGGCTGAAGGGGAGGTGAAGGGGAGGTTGTGGGATGCTAGGATGAAGGGGAGTGGATGGGGAGTGGATGGGGAGTGAGTCGTAGAGGCAAGACGCTATGTGGAAGGTGGAAGTGGAGTATTGTGGAGTGTTTTGAGGGAGTGATAATTCTTATAGGTTTCTTAGAGCTAGGTTAGGTTAGGTTAGGGTAGGATAGGGTAGGGTAGGGTAGGGTAGGTTAGGTTAGGATAGGGTAGGGTAGGGTAGGGTAGGGTAGGGTAGGGTAGGGTAGGGTGTATGTGCTTATCCTTGGAGACTCAAACTTTCGTGGTATTTGGTGTCTCATCTGGAATGTAAAGGAACCAGTTGGAATGTAAAGGAGTAAAGGAACGAACTGAAATTTAAAGGTCTGCCCTCTCTCTCCCTATCCTCTCTTCCCTCCTCCACCTCTCGTTCTCTTTCCTCCTCCAGTGCTTCTCTATTCCTTCCGTTTCTACTTGTCCTCTCCTCATTTGTATTCTGTGCATGTTTATTCTCTCCTCTTCCTTGTCCTCCTGTCTTCTTTATCCACCTCCTCCTTCTTCTTCTCTTCTTCTTCTTCCTCCTCCTTCTCTTCGTATAAGTTAAATGTTCTAGATATGAAAAAAAATTATTCTTATTAAACATTGTTGTCATCAAGGAATTTACTTTTTTATTTATTTTGACCGAATATTTTGTGTTTTTTTATGTTGATTATCCATTTTCTCTTAATGCAATCTTCGTTTTTATTATTTTTTATCATGTTCTTTTACTTCCTGCTTCTAGACTCACATGTTCCGTTGACATTTTCACGTCACGATCACATATGCACAGCTGCCTCTCTCCTTTCACTTTCATCTCGTAACTGAAATAAACTTGGATTAAATATTACAATTCTCACTCGTAACTTCCTCCCTTCGCTTCCTTCCTTCCTTCTGAGAATCCTATTTGTAATCCTATTTGTAATCCCTCCTACACGATTCCATCCTTCATTAATATTTCATTCTGCTACTTATAACCCTTCCTTCCCTTCTTAATCCTCTAGTCTCACTAACACTTTTCTTTTCAAACAACTTCCTTCACTCTCCTTTGTAATCTTTTAATAGTATACTTCATTTAATTTCCTTCCCTTTCTTCAATACAATTTCAATGACACTATTTTCTCCCTTCAGATCGTGCCTTCGTGGTTGCCAACGCCCAGCATGACTGTCCTATCATCTTCGTCAATGAGGGGTTCTGCAGGATGTCAGGCTTCTCGAGAGCTGATGTCATGCAGAGGACATGCACCTGTGACTTCCTCTACGGGCCTATGACATCCTCTCAGGCCATACAACAAGTGCAGAATGCGTTGGCTACAGCACAAGAAGTTTTGGTGGAAGCTCTGTATTATAAGAAGGATGGTAAGTGTTCTTGAATTTATAGTAGTAATAGTAATAGTAGCAGGTGATAATATATGTATTCTATTAACTATTCCTTCTATTTCATGTTTAATTTTTTTTTTTTATCATGTGAAGTGTATGTGTGTGTATGTGTGTGTGTGTGTGTGTGTGTGTGTGTGTGTGTGTGTGTGTGTGTGTGTGTGTGTGTGTTGTGTGTGTATGTGTGTGTGTGTGTTTGTGTGTGTTTGTTTGTTTGTTGCCTTGCGCGGTTCAGTTACTTGATATTCAGCTCAGGTCGTGCTCAGGCAGCCTGCATCGACCTCTGTAGCGCTTCTCTCCTTAACCTAACCTCGCGTCCTATAATGGTGTTGTCTGGTGTTGTTTGGTGTTGTGTGGTGTTGTGTTGCCTTGTCTGCTTGCTACCCACACCACGCAACACCACGCAACACCACGCAACACCACGCAACACCACGCAACACCACACTAGCAAATTGAAAGGTGATCTCAAATGTGTTGCATCAAAATATCTTTCCTGAGTCATCACAGAAATAGATCAAATTTGGTAATGGAGGTTTAGAGTGTCATTTACAGCAGCCACGCCCTCCCCTTACCCCCCCCCTTACCTCCCCTAACATCAGTCTTCCCTCTCCTCCCCTCCCATCAGTCTTCCCTCTCCTCCTCCTCCATATATTTTTTCCTCTTAATGCAGTGAGGATGAAAAAATGGTGCATTGTTTTCCTTGTGTATATTATATCTATTTTTCTTTTCTCTTTCTTTTCGGAAGGAAAGAAGGAATGAAAGTTTTATTCTTCTTGCTATTGTTTTTTTCTCCTGGAACGACACTGACTGACTTTCCTGGAATTTCCTGGAGTTTTCTTTTGCATTACGTCTAGATCTGGAAAGAGGAATGGAAATTGGAATAAGAGGAAGAGAGGCAGGAAGTGAATGAATAAATATAAGAAGAGAAGAAAAGAATGAATGTAATAAGCGACTGCAGTAAAATAAGTTATGAAATGGACTTAGAGAGAGAGAGAGAGAGAGAGAGAGAAGAGAGAGAGAGAGAGAGAGTGAGAGAGTGAGAGAGTGAGAGAGAAGAGATGGAAGAGGTTTGGTTTAAATAAGATAAGATTTAAAGAAGAAATTTATGTTATATGATTAAATTTTTTTCTCTCAACATAAAAGAAAAAAATATTATAGAAGTTATAATTTCTTGGAATTATTTATGACAAGACTTATGTAGAAATCTTTATAGTGTCGTTATCATTATGTTTTTTATAGTCATTTTATTAACTATAAATACTCATTTAATTGACAAAATAATAAGATTAAAAAAATTCATAGGTAAGACATAGTTAGTATTTCACCTCTCTCGCTCTCTTTCTTTTTCTCTTTTTTTTTTCTTTCTCTTTCTCTCTCTTTTTATCTCACTTTCTCACGATAAAATTAAGTAAAGAACAGTAAAGAGGTTACGAGATTGTCCTTTAGCAGCGGAAGTAATCTTGGTGTGGGGGAAGTAATTAGTGTTTCTTAATTAAGACTGAAGTTTAAGTGGTAGTCAAGTACTGCATCACTTTGAGTCCCTCGTTAAGTGGGCGATAAAGATGAACAAAGATTAGGATGTTGGTAAGAAGATGTAAATTGATGTTATTTTCAATTATATATTAACGCTCCTCCTCCTCCTCCTCCTCCTCCTCCTCCTCCTCCTCCTTCTTTTCCTCCTCATTCTATTTTTATCCATAGCTACTACTACTACTACTACTACTACTACTACTACTACTACTACTACTACTACCACTACTACTACTACTACTACTACTACTACCACTACTACTACTACTACTACTACTACTACTACTACCACTACTACTACTACTACTGGCGTTATGTAAATGGCAGGAACACACTTGCATAACTTGAATCTATAATCGGTACCGTTAACTCCACTACACGTGCGCAAACAAGTGAGAGAGAGAGAGAGAGAGAGAATGTGCGTGTGAGTATGTGTGTGTGTCTGTATGTATGTATGTGTATGTATGTATGAATGTGTGTGGGTTTCTTTTATATCTACCTATATTTTTAGTGCGTGTGTTGACCTGGTCTCCACAACACACATGGAAGCGGGTATCGAACGGGGCTGCGGAGCGAATCTATAGGTGGATGGAGTTGAATTAATGATGCCTCGGCCAGCGGTGATCGTGCTTACATGAGGGAAGGGAAGGAGAGGAAGGGGGCGTATGGAGGGGCGGGGCATGGATAAGCCTATTTGAAAGGTCTTTATCTTGTTCTTCTCGTTAAACACACATACATATATACATACATACATACATATACACACACATACACACACGCACATTATCAATCAGGCGTTTATCTTTTCTTATATATATATTCTCTCTCTCTCTCTCTCTCTCTCTCTCTCTCTCTCTCTCTCTCTCTCTCTCTCTCTCTCTCTCTCTCTCTCTCTCTCTCTCTCT
>JAXIVD010007962.1:17500-18699 GCA_036785275.1 Cancer borealis | reverse complement strand
TCCCACACCATCTCGGGTATCGGTAAGCCCATGACTTTATATGAAACTTAAATCTCTTTTAAACTTTCATCCGGCGACTCTCATAGGAGTGAGTAGTCACGGGTTGCCTTTCCCCTGACGCGAGGGGAGAAAAGATAGACTGCGATTAAGTGTTCCCGAGATATTGATCTGAGGCAATCACAGTGTGTAGGAAATGTTGATAGTAATATAGTGTGTGTGTGTGTGTGTGTGTGTGTGTGTGTGTGTGTGTGTGTGTGTGTGTGTGTGTGTGTGTGTGTGTGTGTGTGTGTGTGTGTGTGTGTGTGTGTGTGTGTGTGTGTGTGTGTATGTGTGCGTGTGTGCGTGTGTGCGTGTGTGTGTGTGTGTGTTTACGTATTTGTGTGTTTCTTCACATCAAATGCATTTTTTTTTCTATATTTAATGCATTTCTTCATATCTCACCAACATTTCTTCTCATCTGATCACATTTCTCCTTGTGTTCTCTATATGCCACCCTGCACAGAGATACCCACTGATGCCTTCTAGAAACATAAATATTGTGGCCTCTTTCCCTACGAATGTACGCTAGAAATTGCATATTTTAGTTCTTCATAAATCAGCTATCATGTTATTATATATTTTGTGACACATATGTCAATTGTGTCCTGTCAAATTCTAATGTCATGAAATACACCTCTAACATTTGGGGTTCCGCTCCACCAACAAAACTCTTCTAAATATGAGAGTCAAAGGTTATTCGACTGACTGTCTTGAATAATTCACAAGCCATCGCAGTGTGATAACTCTAGCAACTTTCTACCGGCGTGTTCACTATTATTGTTTATCTGAAGTTGATGATTGCATGTTCCTCTTACAGGATATGAAAAATATTTCAATTCTGTATTTCTTTTCCCGGATAATCTCTTGAGTAACATAATATTTTTATTTTTGCCCTAAAACTTAATAATTCATGATTGGAGCAAACAGACATAGAGAATAAAAATCTCCAAACCCTTTGGTTTTGAGGGAGGTTTTAGCAGGTAACTCTTAATTTGTCTCAATTTGCATAAAAAAGATATATAAAAAAATGAGAAGAAAGAAGCGGCAGCTGAGAACAAACTTTGAATGGACATTGAACTCAAAAAACAAACAAACTGACATCTCCACACTTCTTTACCTCCAAATACACTCCCTTTCACATCCCACCTTTTATTCGTGTT
>JAXIVD010007962.1:5000-12500 GCA_036785275.1 Cancer borealis | reverse complement strand
GTGTGTATGTGTGTGTATGTGCGTGTGTGTGTGTGTGTGTGTGTGTGTGTGTGTGTGTGTGTGTGTGTGTGTGTGTGTGTGTGTGTGTGTGTGTGTGTGTGTGTGTGTGTGTGTGTGTGTGTGTGTGTGTGTGTGTGTGTGTGTGTGCGCGTGTGTGTGCGCGTGTGTGTGTGCGTGTGTGTGTGCGTGTGTGTGCGTGCGTGCGTGTGTGCGTGTGCGGGGCGTCGCGGCGAGCATCATGTGTCTGTCCTTGTCTGGCGCTGCAACTTTAAAGCCAGAGACGAATGGTGATAAAAACTTTTAAAAATAATGATGATAAGAATAATGATAATGATTATGATAATAATAATAATGATAAAAAATAATAACAATAATAATAACTACACAAAAGAAACACACACACACACACACACACACACACACACACACACACACACACACACACACACACACACACACACACACACACACACACACACACACACACACACACACGAGAGAGAGCGAGAAAAAAAACGAGAAATAGAGAGAAAAAAATAAAAAGAGAGATAGACACAGAAAAGGAAAAAACATTGAAAGTCCCATCCAATCCCTCTTGAACCGCCATCCCGGGAGTCGAGTGAACAGCCTCTGGAATCACCTCAGCACCGTAAAAAGGTAGCGTGTAACAGATGGTTCGAAACTGCTACTCACCTGATTTATCGCCGCCTTTGTGTTCACGCTAAAAAGACGTGGACGCGGAAAGAGAGCAAGAACCCGTCAGAGTAACCAGATAAGACCAACTGACCCGCGCCAAAGTCATCCATGCAGTTTAAACAAATGCAATGTGTGAGTGAAAGATAAATAATAATAATAGTTACAATATTAATAATAATGATAATAATAATGAAAATAATACTAATAAAAATAATAATAATATTAATGGTAATAATAAAAACAATAATAATAATAGTGATAATAATAATAACAACAATAACAATAACAATATTATGATATACAGAAATGAAAGACATTTTTCTCTCTATATTGATGATTTTTTTGTTCTATCTAAATCACCCATCATGTCATTGTAACAGAAAACAATAGCGTTATAAATGAAATAGCAATTCTAACTGTATCGTCTTTTTTCACACGTTAGAAAGTGAAGTCATTCGCTTGGCACAGCATGGCACTAGCTGGAACCATTGTGTCGCAGGAGAGCGTGCGAAGGAAACACTTATAACACTTGCATTACATAAGCAAGGGAATGACAGAGGTGAGTTCTCCATTGGGAATACCGGAGTGAAATGATCAGCAGCGTATGTAAGTGACCTGTCAGCAACGACCAAAAAGAAATGGCGGCAAGTCAGGCGAGAGGGTTACAAAGTATATTCTGTAATGTAAAGATCAGGAGTCCAGCGCATGACCCTCCAGACCATCGTGAATAAAACACACACACACACACACACACACACACACACACACACACACACACACACACACACACACACACACACACACACACACACACACACCCGCGCGCTCACACACACACACACACACACACACACACACACACACACACACACACACACACACACACACACACACACACACACACACACACACACACACACACACACACACACACACACACACACACACACACACACACACACACACACACACACACACACACACACACACACACACACACACACACACACACACACACACACACACACACACACACACACACACACACACACACACACACACACACACACACACACACACACACACACACACACACACACACACACACACACACACAGGGATGGGCATAGGGTGGGGTTGCAGTGAGGCAGTGTAGTGGTCATACAAGGGTTAGTGGGTCCTGCAGCAGCCATGAACTACTGCTGTTTTTCTCCTCTTACTTCTTTTTTCCGCTTTCCTTGTTGCGCTTGTTCCATCTCTTTTTTTTTTCTCTTCATAGAGTCTCTCGTCTCGCTTTGAAATTTTTCCTCTCGGCATATTTCTCTTTCTTTACTCGTGTCTTCGTGGTCATATCTCTTTTTTTTTCTTCCTCATTTCAACCTTTTTTTCATTATCACTTTTATCTTTTCTTTCCTTTTTCTTTCTGCTCTCCCTCGTAACTTACAAAGTCGGAAAACTATGAGCGAGGTGCCTTTCTCTTCGCCATTTAAAATCAATTTGGTTTCATTTCAGCTTTCGGCTGTAAAATCTGATAATTACAAGTGTAACCTTTTCACAATAGTCTCCATGATGGCATTGCCGCTCTTTTTTCAGCACTTTTTCTCCTTTGAATCTTACTAACAGTTATTATTTTTTCAAATCTTTAATAGTACATCACATATTTCCATGTATATATATATATATATATATATATATATATATATATATATATATATATATATATATATATATATATATATATATGTATATATATATATATATATATATATATATATATATATATATATATATATATATATATATATATATATATATAGAGAGAGAGAGAGAGAGAGAGAGAGAGAGAGTGAGAGATAAAGATAGATAGGCAGATAGATAGGCAGATAGATAGGTAGATAGATATAGATAGATAGATAGATAGATAGATAGATAGATAGATTTTCTTTTATTCTTTTTTTTTAATCCGTTATCATTATCCGGCTCGATGGTATTTCGTATATATGAAAAGGTTTAATGTATTCACTCTATATACTCCCATTCACTTCCTTCTGAAAACGCTACACAAGCATTATTTTTTACTATTAACCCAAATCATAAAGGAAAATAGAAGCTCTCGTCCTTCAATCACCTCGAATCAGCGATCAAAAGGGGACGAGTCTCCATTATATTAGCATTTTATCAGATTCTGGTTCTCAGCCCATGTCGTCACACCTCATGCCTCGCCCTTCATGGTTTACACATTGTATAAAATCACCATACTTTCCCTTTGTCCACATTCCACAAAATTCCAAATTCGTCGCCCTTCCTATGTAATATTATAATTACCTTTTCTGAACCAGGTTCCGATGTTCCGTGCTTCTGTTCCAACACCAGCAGACTGCATGGCGTGCATTGCTTTGATGTACTCGTACGTGCACTCCTGGCACTGATATGCCTTTACTCAAGCGACAAACGTCAACCATATAAAAAATACCTTAATAGATGTGACGAGAGAAAACAAAATGTACGAACATTTTTGTGTGTGTTCTCAACTTAGATAGAGAAGCGTCCCATAGATACAAAAGTATGGGTTTTCTTTCTTTGAAGGCGCTGACCAATGATAGTCCTTACAAGTATATAGCATTTCATTAATTCAATAATTTAATGCACCACAGTATTCAAATCAAAGCAAGGATTATTACCACAATCTCCAGTCTAACAATGAAACTAATGAATAGTAAAGAAAATGTTGCTGTCCTCTGTTGAATCCTCGTCGTCACCAAATGGTACCACCGCACTCTTCTACGTGAATGGCGGAGAATTGGAAAATATAAATAGAAAACACCATATGTGATACTCTCGGCTTCAGTTAAGTGTACACGCAAGAAAGAAAATATCATGGAATTTTAATTCAAACAATCAATCATCCAATCACAACGGCCAAAAATAGCTGCAATGAAGTAAGAGAAGGAACGTGTCACCCAGAATAGCTTGGACGGTAAGAAAATTAAAAAAAAAAAATACATCCTCAAAATAGCTCACATTTACCCACCAATGTCTCAGAGCACGGAAAAATAATCAACAATTTATGATAACAGAACAAATTGAAGAAAAAAAATGCTGAATTCAATTTACTTCATCATTTGGGAACATTAATGGAGATGATGTGAAAAAGGGAAAACCATGAAAAGAAAAGTTTGGAAGAAGACGAAGGGTAACTAAAGCCTTGATAAAATGGTAACACATATTGTAGAATTTTATAAAAAGATACATGTACTTTAAATATCACAACAGAAAACGAACCAATCCCAGGAGTACCAAAGGACGAAGGAGTCTCGCTCTCATAGTGTTTTTTACGCCAAAGAAACTTGAAAAAGAGCTCAATACAAAATTTGGAAAGAAAAGTCAGCTAAATCAAATTATTGGAAAAAGAAATAGCAGGACAAAGCAGTGGTCTAGAGCTTAACCAGCAAAAGGAATATAGGAATGACAACACTAGTTAATTCTTGATTTAGTAACGTGGATGTGAAGGCTATAGAAATATATATTATTATGGAAAGACAAAGGATGCATCACAAGTGGGTTTGACTCCACTGCAAGTTTCACTGTGTAAGAAAAACTGTCGATATAAATATGCAAATCCTATTGAATAACACTACACTACACAAACCATCCTAAGACAAAGTGTGTGCTGACTACCACGCCGCCCGTATAAGATGGCACTGAATGCAGATGAAGCGTTGAACATTAGACTTTCCCATGTGAATACCGAGCCACGGAAACCCAAGACACACAAAGATTTAATGCTAACTCCTCTTAATTCAAACTATTAAATGAGTATATAAGCAAATTAAAAACATGAAGAATTTTCGGCCGAATCGATGCAAAAAACAGAAGAAAGACCAAGTTTCTGTAAACGAGCTCAACTCCTTTACGTTGCCTGATCGAAAGTAATAACACTCTGCTTCAACCACAAAAGATGCATCCCCACGTTAATAAGCAACAGATCACATTGAACGGCGTATGCATCATTCCTCGCTTCGGAACCTGTCACCACTCACCTCTCACACTTTTCATCACCAGACCACGCAACCCACGCAACCCACGCACCATTCAGCCTCACACAACTTATATACAATTTTCCTCTCCTTACAAAGACAATTAAATGCCACTTCACGGTAATTCACGGGACTTTTACAACATCCGACCCTGAACGACCATCACCGTTCAAAGCACAGTGGTCAAGAGGGTAATTACATTTGGCGGCCGTAGTTACCACACAAGTCATCCTCGTCGTTGGAGCAGCATTATTTCCCGCCCGTGAGAGTACCCGAGACACACTGAAGCCTTCCATTATCATGATTGGTTCCCACTTCAAAGGTACACAGCGGCCGATAGGTTCCTTCTCATCTACGTTTTCGTTGCCAGGAAACGACCAAAGTTGCCTGGCGTTTTCCGGCTCCTGTCTATTTGGTGTGTGCTAGTGTGGGCGGTTGCGTGGCTATCATTACATACATACATACATACATACATACACATTCACCCACCCACTCACCCACAAACGCATACACAAACGTAAACAAACACACACACAGAGGAAAATACAGCATCATCACAACGGGTCGGCAAATGGTAAGGATGCCAGTAAAGGATGGTCTGGCTTACCATTCCGAGTAATTGCGTGAGGCTTGTAATACCTCCGTAAAAACCACCCTATGACATCTGAGGGAACATTTAATCAAGGCTTCAGGTTAACGCGAGGAAACTGCTGCTTCTTTTCTCTCTGCCGGTCATCCACGGGCTCCTCTTACTCTTCCTCTTCCCCTTCCTCTTCCTTCTTTTTCTCCCCTCTTCTTCCTCCTCTTCCTCCTCCTGCCCCTAACCCTCTATGTGACTGTGTGTTATGTTGGTGGGTAATAAATAAATGAAATTCAGTACATAGGTTCAACAACTTTTTTTCCATATTTGTACATTAAAACGATATATGTAATGTGAAGCAACTCGCAGGACAAAATTCAAAATCCATGCACTCAAAGGAAGAGGTATGATAAAAAAAAAATGAAGAAGAAAAAAGAAGCAAATTCCTCCTTACGCTTGCTTCCTCCACGTCGTCGTCTTAAGCAAATTTTCAATATACACATACTTGTATCGCTCCCTTCAATATTTTCCTTTTATCATCCTGTCCTTTATATATTTCCTCCTGCTTCTCCACCTCCTCTTCCTCTTCCTCTTCCTACTTCAACAACTATTCTTCTTCTTTTCTTCTTCTTATTCCTCTGCTTCTCTCTTCCTTTTTCTTCTTCTTTTTCTTCTTTTTCCCTCCTTCTTCCACATCCCTGTACTGTATCTCGGCCACAAATCCGGCACCATTCACAGGCGGGTGCTAAAACTCGGGGCAGCAATCTGTGGCGGTCCAATAGCGCCGGTGGGCATAGTAATTAAGGTCTCAGGTGGCGGCTGGACACAAAGCCGGTCGCCGGGTAAAACTGGGTAATGGCGAAGTGCAGCAGAAGCGGGATAACACGGGATTTACCTGTAATTCCTTTAATATTAATAATGCCACATCTTTCAACCCGGCAGGGAGTTATATCACGTGTACGTATTAGCATAATGGTCGCCGGGGCACCCTGCGGACCTGATGTACCACCGCCGGAGACTGGGGGGCCCTTGATGAAGGCTGTACCTCACTGGGTATTTTAACTCAATGATAGCTACGGAAGGGAGGTGGCGGGGAAAACAGCTGCTCATTCCACCACCACGCTCACCCCAAGCGAGTCGCACCGATGCTGAACCCGGATGCAATGAAGATTATGGACTGGAATATATAGCACAGTATTTACAGAATGGCTGCCAGCGCAAGGAGCCAACCCGTGCAAGACGCCTTGGTCTTGAATTTGTGTAAGGCTACATGGCTCATGCACAAGCCGCTAGTTCTTACTTTTTCGGGGCCAGAAAATGGAAAGAAAAATTTAATCACTACAACAGCCTGAAATATCAACATATCTGAATCTTCCATTCGTATCTCGTGAAGGGAAGTATGTCATCCTACGTGGAGATGAGGTAATTGCATGGATTTGGGTATTCTGGAGTGTGCTGGAAGGATTTGGACGACGGAAGCAAGCACTAGGAAAAAAACGCACTGAACTATAGCGAATTACAACGAAACTGTCTTGATAAGGGTGTGGAAAGCCTGAGAGAAAAATTACAAGCAAAGAAAGTGTGCACCTAAATTCAAGTGGATGCAGCATACAAGAGTGGGGCAAGGGTGGAAAGACTGTGAGGTGGGGTGTTCTGGTGCACCGCAGTGCTCCACCAGGCAACAAGTTTCCTTTCGTTACCTTTTGCATGTTTCCTTTCTTATCGCTCCGAGCTGAAAGAAAATCGTATTCCATGCTGACTTTTACAGCATTTCAAATGGATTAATGAACGTCGCTTTGAATTATTACCGAGAACAAAAGGAATACCATCCAGGAATTACACACATTGGCTACACCAAACGGGTCTCTCCCATCCACGAGTGAGTTGAACCATGAATACGGATACAAAAACAGAGGGAAGAATATGGCTCTTTCGTCAGATAAAAAATGGCTCAACAAAATCCTTGACTCGCTGGAGTGACGAGACACTGCCAACGACCACAAAATAACGCACTTCATCTGTCACTCGGTGAGGCGTCATGCCCGCCTGCGCTGCGCCTTCCTCTGAGGCAAACTGTATGGCGTTTATTAACACTTTATACCTGCTACAGCCTTCTGACTACATCCTTTTCAATTTGTGCAATGTGTTTTGAAAAGGAAATAGAAAGGTTTCACACAAAAACTGAGA
>JAXIVD010007961.1:15000-17500 GCA_036785275.1 Cancer borealis | reverse complement strand
ACTACTACTACTATAATAATAGTTATGAAATATATATCATATTATATTATATTATATTATATTATATAACATCAATAGTAGTAGTAATGTTATCTCTCTCTCTCTCTCTCTCTCTCTCTCTCTCTCTCTCTCTCTCTCTCTCTCTCTCTCTCTCTCTCTCTCTCTCTCTCTCTCTCTCTCTCTCTCTCTCTCTCTCTCTCTCTCTCTCTCTCTCTTCACTTCCGCTCTTCCTACTTTTCAGCTTAATTGCCTCTTTCCATTATTCATTTCTTTCTTTCTTTCTTTCTTCACTTTTACGTTTATCATTATTTTCCTTCACTTACTTTTCCCTTTCCTTCATTCTTTCCTTCTTCCCTTCGTTTGTTAGTGACTTTTATACTTTAGTTAGGATCAACTTGAAATGAATAATACGATCTGATTCAGTAATGTTTCTTTATTTATTTATTTATTCATTACATTGGTGTTACATTATCATTTATTATATTAATTCATTACATTGGTGTTACATTGTACATTAGTAGAGGAAGCTGAATAATAATTGTTGGAAGAACACTTGTTCCATTGGTTCTTGTGTCTCGTCGTTATCCATCAATTCAGCGAGTGAAAAACTCAAACAAACCATCTTTTTCTTCCTCTTCCCTCTCTTCATCCTTTACCATCTGTTCCAGCTGCAGGAACAAAGACAACTCGTCCTGCTCCTCCTTCTCCAACTGTTCTCCAAGAGCGAGGAGCACAGACAACTCGTTCTTTTCTTCCTCTTCCCTCTCTTCATCCTTTACCATCTGTTCCAGCTGCAGGAACAAAGACAACTCGTCTTGCTCCTCCTTCTCCAGCTGTTCTCCAAGAGCGAAGAACACAGACAACTCGTCCTGTTCCTTCTCTTCCCTCTCTTCATCCTTTGCCATCTGTTCTAGCTGCAGGAACATAAACAACTCGTCTTGCTCCTCCTTCTCCAGCTGTTCTCCAAGAGCGAGGAACACAAACAACTCGTCCTGTTCTCTTCTCTTCTTTCATTTCTTCTTTCTCGTTCATTTCCTTCCGTTCCTCTTCCTCCAGTTTCGACATTTCACCTTTGGTCTGGGGAAGGGCTAGTGTGTTCCCTGTCGAAGACTTCTTGGTCCAGATTGGGACGGGGATGCGAGAGGGTTTCTTGTCCTCGAATGTGTTGTCCCGCAGGACTCTCGCCTCGCCCGGCGCCGCTAATCCCAAAGTGTGCGACGGGCACTGGGATGAGAGAGCGTGTCTTGCCCTCGCATGTTTTGACAGAGGTCGCGTCCACGAAGCCTGTCTCCTTGTGAGGGCATAGGGCAGGGCGGAGGACAGAGAGTGGTTTGAAGAACCTGAAGTACTCCCGTCCTCGGTACAGTTCCCTCTCCTTGATGGTGGAGGTGAGGTTATCGAAGTTGAAACTCACTTTTCTTCGTGGCTTCTTCACCTTCTCCTCCGCGGCTTGGTTTTCTTGAAGCTTGTTTTCTTCCGCGTCCCTCTCCTCATCCTTGACCATCAGTTCCAGCTGCAGGAACAAAGACAACTCGCCTTGCTCCTCCTCATCCGTTTCATTATCTTCTTCCTTTTGTTCTTCTTTCGTCTTTTCCAACAAATGTTCCAGTTCGAAAAACGCTGACAATTTTTCTAGTTGTTCTTGAGTTTCTTCGTTATCCAGCTGTTCTTCGAGAGCGAAGAACTCAGACAACTCGTCCTGTTCCTTCTCCTCTTCTTCATTCATTTCTTCTTTCTCGTTCATTTCTTGCCGTTCCTCTTCCTCCAGTTTCGCCATTTCACCTTTCAGTTGTGTGTTCCGTGTCGAGGACTTCCTGGCCGGGATTGGGACTGGGATGCGGGAGGGTTTCTTACCCTCTAATGTTTTGGTGGAAGCCGCCTTGGTCCCCTCAATCTTGCCCTCGCATCGCCCGGAACCGCTAATCCCAAAGTGTGGGATGGGCATTGGGATGCGGGAGTGTGTCTTCTTTACCTCTTTTTTTTTAATCGCATCTTCTGCCTCGTCATCCTTGACCATCTGTTCCAGCTGCTCCTTCTTCTCTTTGTCCATGTCTTCTTTATCTTGGATTTCCTTCTGTTCCTTTTCCTCCACTTCCCGCATTTCATCTTTGAGTTGGGAGCTGATGGCCGAGGACTTCCTGGTCCAGATTGGGACGGGGATACGAGAGGGTTTCTTGCCCTTGTATGTTTGGGCAGAAGTCGTGTTGTCCAGCTGGACTCTCGCCTCGCATCGCCCGGATCCACTAATCCCAAAGTGTGCGACGGGCACTGGGATGCGGGAGCGTGCCTTGCCCTCGCATGTTTTTACGGAGGTCGCCTTACCTTGCTGGACTCTCGCCTCGCTGTGTTGGTTTTCTTGAAACTTGTCTTCTTGCATTTTCACAATCTTCTGCAGCTCACTAAACAAAGACATGTTCTGATTCTTGTCCTTCTCTTCCTCGTCTTTCTTTTCATCCTTTACCATCTGTTCCAGCTGCAAGAACAAACACAGCTCCTCCTC
>JAXIVD010007961.1:10000-12500 GCA_036785275.1 Cancer borealis | reverse complement strand
TATTATATAACATTAATGCTTTATAGTTTTTATTAGCCTACAAAACTATAAAGCATTTACTCGTAAAGGAATGCAGACTCCAAAGCAAAAGGAACTGGGAAAATAAAATAACATCACTAAATAAACTTTATAAAGATCTGAAAAAATGTTGGCAAAATATTAGAAACTTAAAAGAGTGTCAGTTTCAACTAAACCATACCTTATTTACCAAAACCGGAAAATTTATGAAGAAACAGAAAAGGAAACCATATTTAGAAAAATTTGGGAAGATATATTCAAAATCCGCCGAAAACCTGCATTTTGACCCGAACAACGACTACTTCGTTAATACTTTTATCCAAACAAATATTGAACATATATCCCTGAATCAGTATGGCAACCCCAACAACTTAGATGACACCAACTACCTAACAGAAAAAATAACCTCTCAAGACGTACTAAAAGTTATAAAAGATATGAAAAACAACAACCCTGGCCACACAAAAATAAACAAAGTAATATTACAAAACCTCGCGAGCACAGCAATTACAAAATTCTCCGAACTCCTTAATATCTCCCTATCCATGGATTATTTCCCTACCAGCTTCAAACATGCTAAAATAAAACTAATTCCTAAACCAAATAAGCCCACAACAGACCCAATCATCTACAGATCCATCTCCTTACTTGAAGTTCCTAGCAAAATATTCGAAAAAATCATCAACTCTAGACTACGCAAATATTTAGAACATAACAACTGCCTTCCACACTCACAACATGGCTTTCGCCAACATCGCTATACTGACACAGCCTTGGCAGTTACCACCGAAGCAATAGCCAAGGCTGCAAGTAAGAAAAAACAATGCTGTTTAGTATTGAGAGATGTATCGAAAGCCTTCGATAAAGTTTGGCACAATGGTCTAAAATATTAAATTTTTCACCTACACTTACCACTAATAATAACAAAACTACTCTGCAGCTACATAGATGATAGAACTGCTTCAATATCGTTAACTTCATATGATGGCCCTCCCTTTCCTATACTAAGCGGAGTCCCTCAGGGAAGCTGCATCTCCCCCACATTGTATATTATCTACACTGCAGACATGCCCAACCCACAACCAGAAGGTATGAATATACTCCACGCAGATGACATTACCCAACTTATAATTCAAGCAGGCAAATCAAAAAATATGCTCTCAAGAAAAATAGAAAGAGAAGTAAAACATATAAATGATTTTGAAAAACAATGGAAAGTTAAAACAAACTCAAACAAATTCAAAATGTTGACTATAGCAATAAAAATGACTTTGCCAGTAACGATTGATAATGAAGCAATTGCAATGTCAAAACATGCCAAGATTCTAGGTCTCACACTCTCAAGGTACGGATACAACAAACACGTAACCGAAATTAAAAACAAAGCCAATGTTGCCCTTTCCACAATTAGAAGATTTCATCATTTAAAAAGTAATATAAAACTACACCTAGTTAAGGCTTGCATACTATCAATTCTAACCTACCCTACATACCCATTAAATTCTACTTCTAAAACTTCAGTACTTGCTTTACAAAGAATTCAAAATAGATCTCTCAGATTCGCTTTCAATGAAAAATACCCATATACAAAGACAACAGAGGAACTTCATCAATTAGCGAAAGTGAACCCAATAAACACCACCCTATACGAAAGAGGAAACAGAATAAAGAACAAACTCATATATAATATAAAAGATCCAACATATATTGATCTAATAACAAACCATGAAGACACATAAGATCATAACTGGTTTAGAAAACCAATATCAATATTAAATAAAGACAAACCTCCTCCCATATTTACAACCCTTGCCGAGGATTAACAAACACATAAGAAACACACAATTCAATAAATAGGCATTGACAGTATCATTAATATCACGTTGAGAGTTTGTCTGTCTGTCGTTTCCCATTTTGATACTTTTTTTAAAACTCTCTCTCTGTGTCTCTGTCTCTGTCTCTGTCTTTCTCTTTCTCTTTCTCTTTCTCTCTTTCTCTCTTTCTCTCTCTCTCTCTCTCTCTCTCTCTCTCTCTCTCTCTCTCTCTCTCTCTCTCTCTCTCTCTCTCTCTCTCTCTCTTCCTCTTCCCCTTCCCTCCTCTTCCCCTTCCCTCCTCTTCACCTTCCCATATTTTCCCTACTCTTCTCCTTCTCTCATTTTCCTTTCCTTCTTGTTTTCTTTCTCTCCTCTTCTCCTTCCCTTCTCTTCCCCTTCCCTTTTCTTCCCCTTCTAGAACCATTCCTCTCTATCCATGCTCCCTTCACTACTATTCCCCTTTGCCCTGTCTATCCTTACCACACTCCCCTTACTTGCCTCCCCCTTTCCCCTCACTACCACCATTACCTGCACTACATATCCCCTTACTCCCCTTACTCCTCCCTTTTGTGTTCTATCCTCCACCCTTTAACATCCCTTTCCCACCCTTTCCCCTCCCATTAAAAAAACTAAACGTATATATATAAATGTATGTAACGACTTTACAC
>JAXIVD010007960.1:17500-18706 GCA_036785275.1 Cancer borealis | reverse complement strand
ATAAGAGACGAAAAATGTGTGTGTGTGTGTGTGTGTGTGTGTGTGTGTGTTGTGTGTGTGTGTTGTGTGTGTGTGTGTATGTGTGTGTGTGTGTGTGTGTGTGTTGTGTGTGTGTGTGTGTGTGTGTGTATGTGTGTGTGTGTGTGTGTGTGTGTGTGTGTGTGTGTGTGAACATGTTTTTATTCAGTGTGTTATCCGCATTGACTGGGTAAGCTCAGTTTAAGTTGCCATTTTCACGCGATGTCTCTGTTGTCTTATTCCGTATATGTAGAAAGAAGATAACAATATACGACAATCCACTCTTCAAAGAAAACTAAATCATATTCAATCATTACCATGAAATAATTATATCTATTGATATCCAAAGTAGCATACATATCATCAGAGTCAGTAGTAAATGTAGAAATAACGCTGGCTTTGTGGTGACTCGAGCGAAAGTACATATATTTCAGACGTTTGTCTTTGCACACAGATGTAACGAGCAACATAATTTAGATTTTCAAATGTACTAAGCCCGCAGCAGGATTCACAGTGGATGACTACATGGATAACTGACACTATACCTTAGTGATGCTTCAATCATTTTCTTTCTCTTAACTTATTTTTCAATCTCAATCGGTGGAAAATTTCAGGAGGAGGTGCACGTGCATACTAAATGAAAAGTTGTGTAGTCAAGGATACTTTGACACATAGATATACTTTGATGTTATTTAGATAATTCTGGTCTATAAACGAATACAAGTAATCAGTTGCTTTTTTCACTGTGATCCTTGCTTGTAGCCGGCCACAATTACTTATACACGCATTGCTAATTGCTTGCATATATCAACTAGCTATGGTGCTTGTGTTCATTAAAGGGTTCCAAGTCTTATGTTGTAGCGTGCATCAACCTTATCAGCTTCCTTATCCTCCATCTCTCTCTCTCTCTCTCTCTCTCTCTCTCTCTCTCTCTCTCTCTCTCTCTCTCTCTCTCTCTCCCCCCCCCCTCTCTCTCTCTCTCTCTCTCTCTCTCTCTCTCTCTCTCTCTCTCTCTCTCTCTCTCTCTCTCTCTCTCTCTCTCTCTCTCTCTCATGAAGAACATTCTTCCTCAACTTTACCCGCTCATCTCAGTCGATAGCTGATCACTTTCAGTTTGGGTGCAGTTCTTCTCCCTGTAATTTACCAACATTATTATATAGCCTGTAGCTCAAAAGTCACACAAGACAA
>JAXIVD010007960.1:5000-12500 GCA_036785275.1 Cancer borealis | reverse complement strand
GTGGATCGATAAGAGGTCGACGGCGCACTAGCATGAAGCCCTTTCTTAATATAATAGAACACGTGTGCAATCTATCCGTATCTCATTTTCTCGCTGTTTCAGGCTTCATAACGAACGGGATTACTATTTATCTGGATATTGTTTTAATACCCTAAGCCGCAATCCCTACCCTGATCCCTACTAATCCTACTTCATTCCAACCTCGTATTATCAAGCGTAATGTCACACAACCACAAGTCTTGACAAGGCAACTCAATCTGTCAGACAAGATAAGAAAGCAACAGAGTTAGTGAAGCGTACTTCTATATGACCAAAAGCTCCCAGTGCAAGTCCATGCAGTCCATGCAGTTCCCTCTCCCATGTCCGTCACTCTGAATTCAATATCCTCTCGCCCTACTCCCTTCCCCCGCCGCTTCACAGGGACAGTTCGTTCCGTTTGGAATCTGATGTTCAGTGCTTTTCGTATATCTCAACACCCACTCCGGCAAGCTTCCCTTACCCTCCCTACCTCCCTGTCACGCACCGGAATCTGTCGTTTGAGTTCCGCGGGGAAAGTTTTTTTTTTTTTTTTTTTTTTTTAGGGGGAGGATCGGCTTTATAGTTCATTTCGTTGACTGGATTCCTTATATTCGTCCGTGGTGTTAAGTTGCTGCGTCACCATATATCGTTTGTTTTCCGAAGACTATGCTGCCACCGTGCCTATACTTCAGGTTCGCATATAATTGAATGCACCATAAAAACCTTCCATCACTGACCCTACATAAAGAAAATGGACAACTGTGAGGTAAAAACGTAGCAATGTTTGGCAGCAGTTCCAGATTTTGCTGTAGAAGGGAACTCACTGACGAGTATATTAAGCTTTCTACTTTAAGCGTCACGAGTGTAAAATGTTGGAGGGAATAAAGCAGTGACATGAAGAGCGTCTGGGTTTCCGTGTTTTTGGCTTTACTATCCTGTGCTCCGATCACTAAACAAAGCAACTCCATGTCATATTACTTATGTTTCGAGTTGCCTGTTTTTTCAGCTACCCAGCGAATCCCCCAGATGAAAATTGTGTGTATCGAAGTCCTTAATGGATTTTTTCCCGCGTCGGGTGTGCTTCCAAGAGTATGACTTGAATGTCGTCACTACTATGTGCAGTACTCCATACATGAAGGCAGGTGTCCCGGTTCATAGTAGATGCAACACACGCACACAAACACACACACGCACACGCGCGCACACACACACACACACACACACACACACACACACACACACACACACACACACACACACACACACACACACCAAGGGAAAATATTTTTCTAAGGTTATGTGTACATTGACGTTTGAGGCAAATTTTCCGTTGGATAAGCCACCTGATAAATATCTCCTGACGCAGATGAGGCAAGAGATGGGTCGGGTAGGCAAAGGAGGAGAGGGAGGAGGAGGAGGCTGGGTCAGCGTGGGGGATGAATAACAGCCATGGCGCACTCCACCTAAGGTCACCCTCCAGGCAAGTGCTCTCACAAGCACTCTTCTGGGAAATGGCGTTATCAAAGCGTGTGGCGGCGGGGGTGCCTGGCAGGTTTAAATGGAGATTATGTTGACGGTGGAAGAAGAAAGAGGCCTAAGGGAGGCCTAAGGGTCTTTACATTAGCGACTCAAGTGTTCTTTGTGTTGCGTGTGGCCGGCGTTCAGCGCTACGAGTATACATTTTCCAAACAACAGCACGAGTCATATGTATATTTGGGAGATAATATTCTTTGTGAATGGTTCGACTTATAGCATGAATACATGGGAGTTGTGAGATATGTGGCTGTTGTAGGTGACGGCAAGTAAAGGGGACCATGCTAATAGTCTGCTATCTGTAGAACAGGACGACCATGGACGAAAATACGAAAGAATAAAAAATATCTAATGATAGATGTGAATTGCTATAGGGTGTATAAGCTAATTCTTTTTATTTTCTGGTGGAAGAAGTGAGACAACACATAAATATCTTGTATTATATTTACAACTAAAACATAATGAAGTTTGAGGCGGTGGTACTGAATAGTTGAGTCTTGAAGTCGTGCAGAGCCTTAACATCTTGACAGAATTTTTTATCACCTTATTCAATATTGAAAATGGAAAGAGCACAACATTGCCATGTGAATTATGAATGATGAATAACAGACAAAGGTGAATTTTGTTTACAGTCCTCTTCTATAAGGCACCAATATCTAAAATATCTGAATACAAAAAATTGTTTAGCTTATCATGTACTGAAAACATGTAACAAGACCATCCTGAGGGCAAGATGATATATTTTTGTTTAGAGAAGTTTACAAAAGTGTGGAGAGTCGAATTGTGGATAGCTGATCCATGTATTGGGCGGGTATCTGATGCTCATCCAACCTAACTGTCTAGCCGGACGGGTCTATAAGGGAGGACCTGAATATCACTGCATACTGGGAGAAAGGGAAAAATGATCGACATATGCTTCAGGACTAGGGAAAAAGCAAACGTGCCTCAGTACAACACAAAGTTTAAGTTCCGGAGATAACATCGTCACTTACACCGAAAATCTTTTAAAGCATTAACTCAGGGAACTGGAAGAGCAAAGCCCCTTGAGTGGTATATTGTGCCGGTGGTAGTGATGCATAGCTGCCTGGGAGAAGGGCTAGGGAAGAAGGAATGCAGGTGTGTAAGACTACATTGTTATAACGTTGCACCCACTAGCCTCCCTACCCCTTTTTGTTATCTTTCTCTTTTTCTTCTCTCTTTTCGTTCTCTTTTTTCTTCACTCTCTCTTTCTCTCTTCTCTCTCTCTCTCTCTCTCTCTCTCTCTCTCTCTCTCTCTCTCTCTCTCTCTCTCTCTCTCTCTCTCTCTCTCTCTCTCGCGCGCGCGCGCTCTCTCCTTATCGATTAGTGGATAGATAGATAGACATTTAAAGAACAACATTGAAGAAGTGTAACAATAAGAAGTAACACTCACAACTTACTTCTCCGTTAAGAGAAAAGAGATCCCAGATAGCAGCATCTCCTTCCTTCCCTCCACACACACACACACACACACACACACACACGCACACACACACACACACGCACACACACACACACACACACACACACACACACACACACACACACACACACACACACACACACACACATACACACATATACACACACCGTCCTCAAAACACTGTGCTAGGGGATGCTGTAATGCTGTCAACTAAGCAGCATTTTCAAGAGCAAACATCGTGTGGGCGAAGGGAACGACCCGCGTAATGTGATCGTGGCTCAGGCTTACCCTTCCACATCGTCTTTTTTGAAGAGGATCCTTGTTTGCCCAACACCAGTCACAAACAGTAGCAGCAAGGCGCAGGTTTTGTAACGCTATCCCACATCTTCCTCCCAAAGTGATCCAGTTGTAGCATCGTGCACACTTCACACGCACCTGTGTGGTGGGTGGGGAGGGTGGGAGGATTCCACTGGCAAAGCTTTATTGAATATGGTGGAGTCTTAAACTTTTCATCTCATCAACTCCCATCCTTCAACGGACGGTCTTTAATCCCTCACAGTTCACCGACATTTTGCATCTCCTGTTGTCTCTTACCGTTATTTTCATGGTTACCACTGGTCTTTTAAGCTTGTCATCTGCATGTCTCCTCTCCTCCTGCGGTCCTGATGCATCAGGTTTTCTATATGTTCCTGGCTCTTTTCTGCTCACCTCACTAATGCAAGAGTTAAATGTATGTACATTCATGCATGCACTTTACTGCTAAACTCAGGAACTCTTTAGAACTTTCAAAAGAGGAAGCATCTTCAAAAAAATTTTTTTTGACTCATGATGCGACAGTATAAGCGCTATTTTTTATTACTTGTTTATCCTTTGGCCGACCTGCCTGGAAAAAGAAAATTTTCATTACCGCATGTACTGGCAACCCCAGTCTCTGATCGCCATCTGAAACGTCTCACTGATCAGTCTGCTTACTCACTGTAAGCAACGCCCACAACCTTTAGTAATCTACTCCTGCAACAGACCATAACTTCTTAACTATCCACTTAGCTGTGTATCATCTAGTTATGTGTTGTCCATCCCCTGGAGCTAACCCACTCACTCTCCTTCAGGCAGCGGGGACATCCCTACTCGTACACGATCTCTCTCCACGTGTCTGCACTGGTCTTCACTGTCCCACCAGCTCACCTGTCACTCTGCATTACCTTGATCGGATTAACAATATATATTTTCCCCTGCACAAAGGAAGACGGTGATGTAATTTCTTCTTCCGTCCAGTCTTTCTTTTATTTATTTATTTTTTTAGTTGGTAGATTTGCGCAGGTACTTTCCAGTTTAGTACGGGAGCTTCACTTCTTTCTTTCCTGTTCTTGTTTTGTTTCCTATTTTGTCTCTTCTATTTCCTCTCTTCCTCTTTTCCTTCATCATTCTCTCCCTCTTTCCCTCCCTTATTATTTTCTCTTTTATTCCCTCCCTTCCTCCCTTCCACTTTGTACTAGTAGTGAAGGTCAATAAAGTGAAGAAGCCTAGTTCCTGTCAGGCAGGTAACCTCATTATAGCCACAGCCTGTCTCTCTTACCTACTAGTCCAATGTCTTTTGAACCTTCCTTCCTTCCTTCCGTTCTTCGTAGCTTTCCTTGATTTCATTGTAACTTTACTCCATACTTCTTTCTTTCAAATCTTCTCTCTTTCCTTACTTTGTTTCTTTCTTTGTTCGTTCGTCCCTTGCCTCCTGCATTCCTTCCTTCGTATCTTCTCTCCTCTCTCTTCATTATTTTCTTCTAATTTCCTTCTTCAGTAACTTACCTCCATCCTTCCTTCTTTCTTCTTTTTCTTCCCTCCATTTTCCTCCCTGCCTTCCTTCCTTTGTATCTTCTTCCTTCCACCATCCTTCCTTCGGTCAGTTCGTTATGTTCTTTATTTCCTTCGTATTCTCTTTCTTTCCTCTTTCCTCTCTTTCTCTCACTTTTTTCCTTCATTCATTCCTTCCTTCACATTTTCCCTCCATTGTTCTTCTATCGATATTTTTTATTTCCTTAATTTTCCCATCTTGTTCTTCCTCCCTCCCTCCTTCCATTTCTCCTTCATGCCCTCCATTCCTTCCTTCCATCTTATTGTTTTATTAATATTTTTCATTTTTGTGTACCTTCTTTCTTTTCCTTACCGAGAATTTCTCTTCACATCTCCTCCCCATCCTCCTTCTGCTCCTCCTCCTACTCTTCTCTTTCCTCCACACACAGCAAAGAATTCTTCACTGCCAACCGTTTTTCTTTCCACGTCCTTTAGCTCTTCTCCACCTTTTTCTTGCACTCCTCCTCCTCCACTTCCTCCTCCTCTTGCAGCATCCACAGCCTCCCTGACGCTTCAAGAGGTCTGTCCTGCTATTGTTATTCTTCCCATGGCAAATCGGGGTCGCCGCCTTCCTCTTCCTGTGACGGCGGGGAGGCAGGCGAGGTGGATGAAACACTCCACTCTTGTCTCTTCCTTCCTCTCACCATCACCACCACCGCCACTACCAATACCACCATCACCACTATCACTGCTTCTGCTCATGGTCTGCGTAATGTTTCATTTCATAATATAAGTTTATAATTTAATTAAGTGTTTCAGAAGAACAACAACAGTCTTAGGGATATGTTTATGTTAATAGTATACTATTATAAAAACTTATAGTAGTAGTAAACTTATGCTATTATTTTGTTACTATCACTTCTTATATTGTAGGGCTGATACTAAGTAAGATAGTTTGTGAATGCTGTGGGTAAGAAACCATATTAGGATTTTTTGTTCTACTTAATATATAATTACACTAATTTATGATGTGTGTGTGTGTGTGTGTGTGTGTGTGTGTGTGTGTGTGTGTGTGTGTGTGTGTGTGTGCGCGCGTGTGCGTGTGGCTGTGCTTGTGTGTGTGTGTGTGTGTGTGTGTGTGTGTGTGTGTGTGTGTGTGTGTATGTGTGTGTGTGTGTGTGTGTGTGTGTGTGTGTGTGTGTGTATGTGTGTGTGTGTGTGTGTGTGTGTGTGTGTGTGTGTGTGTGTGTGTGTGTGCAGCAGCAGCAGCAGCCGCATTATCAGCATTATCATCACTATTAGCATCATCATTGTCATTATCATTATCACCATCATTATAATCATCATCATCATCACCATTTACCCTGAAATCCAACAAAATATGAAAGCAAATAGAAGATTAACATACTACATATGTGCTATCTAAGAAACCTTTCAACTTAACGTGGCACGAAGTAAGTTCTGTTTTAAGTTGTCGATGCCACACGCTGAGACCTGCCACTCGACACGCCGTGGAACTGCCAGCTGCAGCACCATTCCCCGTAGGCATCACACATTAACTTCTTTAAACTCTCAAGAAATATACTCCTTCCCTCAGTTGCATGCGAAAACCTCTTGATTGCTTTGAACTTTTCCCCACAACTTGTTATACTATAATTTAGATAAATTACATCAAACTATATTACCTATAAATATATATATATATATATATATATATATATATATATATATATATATATATATATATATATATATATGTATATATATATATATATATATATATATATATATATATATATATATATATATATATATATATATATATATACATATATATATATATATATATATATATATATATATATATATATATATATATATATATATATATAACGCAGCATTTATTTTGTGTAACTGATAGTGATTTTTTTCCTTCATAAATGCGGTGAATTTTTAAAGTCAATTAGATACCTATTAAGACCAAACACTTATACATTCGGTTTACTTATATCTTAGTGATTCTTATTGCCATCAAGTCAATCATTATTATTGTTGAAAACAGATAGCCGTCGTAGTAATGTGCTAGTGATTCTTCCGTTAAAATACTGAATAAGGATTTATTTTTAGCATTCTCACCTTCACATGACGCTTCGGATGAGAGGCAGCGATGCATTCTAGTAATTAAGACAACAGCCAGCGCGATACCTGACACGCTGCATTCGAGCCTGAAATTCTTATCGAGTGCTTTCGGAGATCTGCTTAATCATTTGATCTATATTTTTCCTCTCTTTTTCTTCTATTTCTCTCATCTGGTGTGTGTGTGTGTGTGTGTGTGTGTGTTGTGTGTGTGTGTTGTGTGTGTGTATGTGTGTGTGTGTGTGTGTGTGTGTGTGTGTGTGTGTGTGTGTGTGTGTGTGTGTGTGTGTGTGTGTGTGTGTGTGTATGTGTGTGTGTGTGTGTGTGTGTGTGTGTGTGTGTGTGTGTGTGATGAGGTACGTTAAAAATATGTAATAACATGTGAGCAGATTAGCAGATCAGAATATACATGGTTGTCATAAAGAACACAGTACCTGGAGACTGAACGGTGCAGGGCAAGGATACAGGTGAGGGGAATGCGGGGGTAACGAAAGCAAAGTGGAAAATGCAGTCGGGTGGAACGGGGCGGAGATGGGAGGAGAGGGATGCAGGTGTCGGGACGCAAAAAGCATTGGGGCAGTGAG
>JAXIVD010007959.1:10000-18706 GCA_036785275.1 Cancer borealis | reverse complement strand
GTCAGCAAACAGGAAGCATATTTGGTGACCCTAATATATTCATAAAAGTGCAAAGTGAGCTGAAAGTAAGCTGAACTTATGGGAGGCAAAAAACACACGTGTAAAATCCTTTCATTTTGGAACCCAGGAAGTTATTTGACATGTCTCCAATCATTGCACCATTATGGAGATGCATAGATGCAATTTTCTACGAGCTAATCCCACCTCACAAACTGCGTAAATAGTTTTTGCCTTCTACAGACAAAACCAATTTTCCAATTGGAATCTATTTGACCAAACTCCATGCTTGAAATTGCAAGATCCACAACTTTGGTGTCCCAGACCATTTCTGCGTCTCTAATAGAAATCCCATTTCTCAATAAGAAATCTTTATATCAAGTAGACAAAGTTTCTGCTCTCTAATAGCAAAATCTTTGATCGGGTGATATTTTAGTGACATTAAAGATCTATAACTTTGCTATTCTATTTCAACCTTCGTTTTGTAAAGCAAATACTGATTATTGTGTAAATTGTATCTCCACTTCCAAGGCCATGATCAAATTTTGGCTAATATCAGTTTACTGTTTCATCCAATGTTAGATAATTATATAGATTATCCCACTTAGAATAATGAGGTCTATAAGTTTGCTCTCCACGACCATCTTCGTATTTATAAAGCAAATGCACAATTTTGTATGAACTATATCCTCACTCCTATAGACATGTCTACATTTTGGCTCCCATAGGTTTAAGGTTTCATCCTACAATAAATAACTAAGGAGATGATCCTCACCTATAATAATATAGTAAAACCTATCAGCACCATTAGGATTCTTTACCATATACGTACAAATGAACATCAATATTTGTTTATCGGTTAATTCAGAAACATTTCTTCATGGAGGAAATTTTCCTCAACAACACATGTTTGTGATGGAAATTCTCATGAAAATTGGTATATAGGGTTCTCAAGCATGCTGAATACCAATCTGGGGTCGGGTCAGATTTTGGATTACCAAAAAAAATCAAGCCTTTTTCACCTAAAGTTGCCTATTAAAACCAATGGAATTAAACATTATTTTACATTAGTGGCCGATTTAGGTCTAATACAACAA
The DNA here is from genome assembly GCA_036785275.1 of Cancer borealis. NCBI lineage: Eukaryota > Metazoa > Arthropoda > Malacostraca > Decapoda > Cancridae > Cancer > Cancer borealis. The sequence goes on along the minus strand of JAXIVD010007959.1, from coordinate 17,612 downwards.
AATATCCATAGGGATGATTCAATACTATTCATATCCCTACATTTGACTGTTACAAAATTTACACTAATTCAAACTCTTTACGGAAGGATTTATTTCCTCCGCCTCAAAAACTTTTCATCATACCACCAGGCACACCCAGTCACCTTACATAGCCATATAAATTAAATTCTTCTTTAAGTGTAACTAAAGTTAATGAAAAGAAAAATTACCCAAACTAGGGAAGAGTCACTGTGTAAGAATTGTAATTTCAATGTTATTCAGGCAAATTAAATTGAGGTATTCATTCTATATGTACAACACATTACACTAAGATGCAGAGGAGAAGATAACAAACAGATAGAGGTGATGGCCATGTCTGCCAGGAACTAGCTAAGGAGGGGAGGATGCTCACAAGCATCCTCCCATCGGACTGGTTTCCCTCCATTTGTGCACTACCTCATTATGGCAGATAAATGTTTCCCTGAACATAGTGCACACAGCTGGAGGGCAAGTGAGAAGTGTATAAGAGTAAGACAGCTGCAAGGTGCTCCATGGGCACATCATACCAGCATGACAGCTGTCTAACAAACCTGATGAATGGGCTTGATTATCAACAAGCCAGTAAAATATGTCCAAAGAAGCTTCTCTTTTCACATACATAAGCAACTTAAAAGTGCAAGACAAACACCACTAGAAAATTAAAATAATAATTTATGTATAAAGAAATAAACATTGAAATTTAATAATTCTAATTTGCGTGGCAATTAAAATTTTATTTTAGAGCAAAACATGCACTTAACACTAATGTAAAAACTGTTCAATACTTGTGAACTATATATATGTATGTATATATATATATATATATATATATATATATATATATATATATATATATATATATATATATATATATATATATATACGTATATATATATATATATATATATATATATATATATATATATATATATATATAATATATATATATATATATATAATATATATATACGTATATATATATATATATATATATATATATATATATATATATATATATATATATATATATATATATATATATATTTTTTTTTCTTTTTTCTTCCCACAAAACCTGGTAGTTTTACTTTTATCTACAATGACATTATAAAGTAAGCACATTTAAGTTTTGATGCAAATGAACATTAATTGATTAAAACCGAGTGAGAATAACATTTGAATAAAATTTTTGTAATTTTTGCTACTACGTAAAATGTTTCATACTTTTGTGGAATGGTGATAATTTGCACTAAATAGATCAATTCCTCTATAAAAGTGGTGCTTGGCTGATGCAATGGTGCACCTACTTTAAAAGTAGACTTTATGCCTTTGGGTAAAATACATTGTAAATGTATGAGATGCATTCTATATCAGTACCATATAACACTACTAATGAACTGTGAATACCTGTGTGTAATGACAGATGATATATGTAGAAATTAAACGTGGAGTCACAGTCCCCAACGTAAATCATTACAAGTATTCTCTATACTCATAAATAAGTAATGATATAAGTTTGTTGACAACATGTGTGTCATCCATGACTGAAAGAACTATAACACAGGATCATGTGCCATAAGGTATCACTCATTTCTTCAAAACCTGTTAATAATGGTTCTGTCAGGTGTTGTGAGTCCCGGCATGATGTGGCACACTGATGTGCCATCGCATTTGTGAAAGTGTCTGACTGCATCACCTCCACCATGGTTTACCGTAACATTAAAACACAAACATTCATTACTTTTTGGGACCACAAGTAAAGAGCTTCTGCTATAGTGCTGTGTCCAATGGATGATACTGTAGCTGAGTTAGGAGGAACTGATCTATTTAGTGATATGAACCACTGGAGACCTCCATTATTTTTTTCTTGTATTGATTATTTTACTTTTTTGTGTACGAAAACATGAGATAGTTCACATACAACTTCAGATTACACATACATCTTTCCAACAATGTATTATAAATGGTCTTGTTACACAATAATGATTAAATGCTATGCATGAATATATTTCAGTGTCTCAACTAGGCATGAGATTATGAAGAGTACAGCAACCTCCCAACTTAACAATGGAATGTTACACCAGACAACGGAACTTGAGAAAGTCGTCATGAAAACTTGGCAATTAAGTATGAAACAAGCTCCAGCAAAAGGGTTCATTTCATTATGAAGGAACAGTTTTTCCCTTGTACCAGAACACTTGACAAGCCTGTCAAAGGGAATCTGGATATTTACTTCAGCCTTTCTGTAGCACTGAACTAATCCTTGAAAAACAGACAAGTGTGTGTAGGAGGCAGATGCTTATAACCAATGATTTAATGTGTGACAATATAGAAGAGAAGGCACTATTTTGATTTCTTTGCTTCTGACGACAAAACTGATCCTTTTGTAGTTTATATTATTTGCTAATGATTAATTACATTCTTTCCATAATTGTTTCCTTGTGTGACCCTGAGGCCCATTCCGTGGCAGCTCTGGCAAGTGTTTAATTAACATTCATTCTGCAGGGATCACACTTCCCAACAGGTCTTTGTCACACTAATGGTGCAAATTACACTATAATTATTTATAGATTCAAGCTAAATCTACCTAGTACTTAATTAATCTATTGTTTTTCATGTAAAACTTTCCCTTTCCTACACATACACAAAATGGCATTCAGTAAGAAACAGGGAAGGAGAAAAAAAAAAAATAAATAAATAAATAAAAAAGAAGAAGAAGTAGTAGTAGAAGTAGTTCCACAGAAAGAAGATGAAGGTGTGAGTTGGAGAGGTGCATGTCAAGGTCTTGTTTACAGGTTAGAAGACACTGGTTTTATAATTATTTCATGAAATTTTGTGTTAGGTTTATTTTCTGCTTCTTTCTAGAATTTCACCTTATATGTGCATAAAAGGGTAGATTACATGAAAAACATTATCATCATTATTGTTATTATAATTACTATTAGTTAGAATTATAATCACTATCACAGTTATTGTTATTATTATTATTATATTATAATTATTTTGATCAATATCATTGCTATCATTATCCTCAAATGGGAAGGGTTGATCAAATTCTCCCTGAACCCCTATAAGGCCGCTTAGTTTCAGATATTCCCTTAAAGGGAATACAAGCCCAATACATGAATATGGATGAATTATTATTAATATTCAATCAGCAAACTTTTTTTTTTTTACCTCTTTTTTGGAGAATAGCTTTATATTTATTGATTTACTGTTGCATGTATGTATGGGAGGGAAACTCAAGGGAATTCTGACATGTCTGGATGGACACACATATTTTTAAATGACAACAAAAAATATAGAATAAGATCCCCAGATCATTTCTAGGGTTAAAATGAATGTGCTAAATTGGGAGAACACTGTACTGCAGCATGATAGATTATCTTGTTTGGGTCTTGAATGGAATGTGACAAGGGGTCATTATTGATTTTGTCCAAAGTACAGCTGGCAGTCAGTGTTCACTGACCTGTGGTAACTGACTGATGATTTCCTGGGAATGATGGGGCAGGGGTTATTCCAAGGTAGCGGTTTTCTCCTAATGTAGGCAAAATACCAAATTTAATTACATATGTGCTAATTAATTTTTCTTTGAAATATAAAAGTTCCTTACCAATCATGGCATCAATGTGTGTAGGATGGAGGGATGCATCCCCTCATTCTAAAAAGTGACTGCACATTACAAACACTATCCCCGACACTTTTTAAACTGCAGAACTTCTTATACATTCCATCCCCTGTATTTTAATACTTCTGAACTATTTTCCTACAAAGTCTTTCTCACCCATAAGTTCAACTCTATAACGTTCTAGAATCTGAAGGAGAAATACCATTGTCAATAATACTAATGCTGCACCTCACTACTCTTTTAGTGTTCCTCCTGCCTCGAACAGTATATTTATCAAGTCGATTTAAACTGTTCTTGAAGGTGTTAAGTGCAGAGCACTAGAGTGGAGTCTTGGATAAGTGGAAACATCATATCCTGAAGCCACCGGCAATGCTTTAAAGCTGAATCAAACTCTTAAGAAAACAAGGGGAGCACAAAACATGGTCAAAACAAGTAAATGTTTGAGATCATCAGCCAATAATAAGTCAATCCTGACAATAATCTTCCCAGCCTGAGCATACACATGTAATGTCAACACAAGTAAGCAGGCACAAGAGCTAACCAGTCTATTCTTCTTCCACTGTAGTGCGTCATGACACAGCTAGTGTGGCTGCCCCTTTATTTTTCTGTTCAGTAAGAGATACTCCCACCATCCCTCACACAATGATGTGTTCTGCCTCATTCTCTATTTAAATTCTTACATAATAATACAACATGCCTATTCTATATTGAGGAAGGAAGGAGTGAGTGGTCAATGTTGTAAATTAGTGTTTATGAGTGCTCTACTTTCACTCCTTGTGCTGGTTAAGCCTTTGTGTAGAAAGCAAATGAGCAGGATGCATGTGCAGTATATTCCCAACACATCACAAGGTATTTCTTAAACAAGTGATCATACCCCATGCTGCCCATATGACTAGAATAAAAATATAAAACTAAAAACATTCACTAACGTGTCACTAGTCATCCTACTAGTTATACAACTACCAAATTATATCAGATATTGTATAAGCATTCACCCATTTCAGTCATTCATTCATCTCTATGATCCAATCTAAAATATTTAGTCGAATATGAATGGCTATATTTGGAAGTTGCATAACAGGTAAATTACTTGTGATCAACAAAACAGAGAAATGCCATTATTGAATGTTTTGGTCCATTCATGTGCTTGTAGGCATTATAGTTCAGTACTGGTGCTGCACTCTCTTGACACCAAGCTATTTAGAAAACTTCTTGACACTCAGTGAATGAGGCACAAGGTACTTTTGGGCATCTGAACCACAGACCTGCTTTTACACTGGGGCAAGTGCCTGATCTTGGCGCTCTAACCCATTCGGCCACAAGCCTCCTTTAATGCAAAACATTCAAATAATTAATAAGAAAGGTTTAAAGAATACTAACAATACCATAGTTAAATGTGTACACCTTCCTAAAATCCATGTAGAAAGGCTTACAGGATGACACATTTAATAATTGGTTGTTTGATAAAGACAATAAAGTGCAGCTGCTCTTGATGCTCCTATTGAAAAAAAAGAAAAAAATAAATAAATAGAAATAAATGAATAAATAAATAAAATCAAAGCGAATCTATCAAACATGTTGAAAACTCAACATGACAAGAAATGGTAATTTGTGTGAAAATGTGCTTGTCACTTTCAACACAATACTTATTGGACATAATGCTTCAGAAGCCCATCCAAGTAATAGCTCTTACTTATTGGAGCTCATTGCATGTATCTTGACATAAAAAAGACATGAAAACCCTAAAAACATGACAAACACAACGAAAATGTTAAATGATTAATAATGAAGAAACAAAAAATTATTGAAACTGCCCCATAGAATGACAATCTTAAGGAGTTGGGAGTACACTGCAATATATCAAGAGAGATTATATCTAAGATACTGAAGTATTTATAAAAGAGGCAAAGTGGGCAATAATATTTCAAATCTAAAGTTGGGCACTAAATTGATAATCTGATAACAGATAATTATCAATTAAATTTCTATATTGGACTGTTGTTGCAAATAACTTATTTATTATTATCGGACCAGATAACTTCTAATGAATTGATTTTTCAGTCCGATAATGTGTGTTAGTCTTTTGCTTGTCAAGGTTTTTAACATCTTGTGTTTTCTTTTTAGGTTTTTCAGTAGCATCATCAAATTGACAGAGTTCAATTTAATTTATGGTTTAACAAATGTAGTTAGAACTTCCAACTTACCTTTGTTCCCGCAATAATAATCATCTGGTAAATAAAATATTTTTTTCATGGTTACAAGGGTCTCAAAACTGGTATTTTTTTTTAATATTTAAGAAATTATCAAGTAAAAAAGTTTTTTTTTTTTTTTAATCGTTACCTATTCTTGATTTAAGCATAAATAAATATTTCATAGGAGTTTTGAAGCTCTTTCTCTTGTATTATTTTTATGTTGATTAAATATAGTTATTGTTATCAGATTATCGGTGACTTTCGACAACTTCGCATTAATCAGAATATTGATATTGGACATCAAAATTGGGGTTATCTGATTATTATCAAAGTAAACTTTTTTTTACTATCAATGCCCAACACAATTATAATCATTGTAGAGCAGCCAAGAGAGGCATGGAGCACGTTTGCTTGCCAAGGTCATTTAGACTTCTCAATAAAATTCATTCAAATTGTACACTTCTTTGGCCTTTGACTTAGCACTCTTATGAACACAACCTGCTGTAAAACACAATGAGTCAAAATAATTACACATTTAGGAACTGATTACAACAAATCAAAACCTTCTCAAAGAGACACCCTGACAAAGGCACAAAGCCTATCAAAAACATCCTTCCAAACCAATGTGTGACTTGCAGCTGAAGGACATGCGATCAGGTGTGACTTAACACTGTAAAGATATTCACCATAAAGTATTGCCAGTGAAAGAACATCTTATTACTTTTCCACTTATAAGTGTTCTGGATTTTCTCTGTTATAGATCAGTCTAAAAAACATTAACACTAATAATCCAGAAAGATTACTACAAGGAAAGTATTGTGCTTTGCAGTTTTTAAAGTTTCAAAACCAAAAGAAAAGAAAAGTACAACATTATTAGCAGCAAGACTGGAATACATTACTCATGTTACAAGTAAGCTCTGTGTTAATACTAAAAATACTTAACTTGCTTTCAATAACTGACTGAGTCCTGCAAAAAACACCTTTCCATCACAAGCAAAAGTGTGACACACTTACCTTGGTCTTGATGAGTGAGGAGACCGCGGTGGCCGTGTAACCTGCTGACTTGCATTAGCCTTGCGGGGTGAATCCACATATTGATGATGATGATGGTGGTGGTGATAGCCGGGGTGATGGTGTGGCGGTGGTGCATCAGGCTGGAAGAAGTTAGTCTTGGAAGGGTGACGTGGCAAGGGAGGAGTTGGTTCGCAGTCCTGACTTTGGCTCATCCCTGGTGGGGGTTGGCCACCATCCTCCAGACCCTCTCCTGCCCCGCTGCTTCCTACAGCCACTGATGAGGAAGTTCCGGCCCCTCCCCCCTCCACCAGCTACAGGTAGGGAGATAGCGCTGCGTTACCACTAAGACGCACTACACTACAACTACCTAAGGTAATGCAGTTAAGCTTAGGGGAGCCTTAATATCTGATACTGCAGTTAAGCTTAAGGGAGCCTTAATATCTGATATTATGTCATACATTGAAGATAAATCGAGCCAAAGTATTTAAGAAATAGTAGCAACCTTAACATTAAGATCTAGTTAACTCATGAATAATTCTTATATTAAGACAAACTCTTCAGTACAGCAATACATAAAATACTACTCTCATCTTATGAAATGCGAGGCACAAAGAGATATCATACAATACTTCCAAGGTGCCAAAAGCGAGCCTCATACTCTTGTTTCCGAACCAACAAGCAAAAAATATAGATTCAAAAGCAAAAAAATAATGCTTCCAAGACCCTCTAAGTTTACTTTTTTTTTCATGTTTCAATACAAAGC
>JAXIVD010007959.1:0-7500 GCA_036785275.1 Cancer borealis | reverse complement strand
TGATTAAACTTATAACAATCAATATATAATAAGAGTTCAATATACATTATCAAAATGAAAATACTAAAGACACCTGACCCACCTACATTACGAGAATCAAAATGTCTGAGGTACACAAAGCAAGATAAAATATTAATTAAACCAGCATATTTGAAATTTTCTAGATTTCCATTTTTCAAAACATTTCTCGTATCACTTGAACAGCTTATGACAAATGGGATGATTTTTATAAAACAAATCTTCAGTCTTGTGTAGCTAAGCAGCCATTTTGTTCATTGCACCACTCACACTAAAAGGTCAAAATATCAAATAAAGTGTTGGTTTAGTTTACCCGCCTCTGTGACTGGCAATTTGAGGTAGGATATCACACGCCAGGTGTAGGTATGGCTGTGATGAAGACCCAAGTGTAAACAACCCAGGAAGATGCTATCCCCACACACTGAACGCACAACAACTCTCAACATCACTGCTCAATACATCCACCAAACAGACTAGTGCTCTACGCAGAAAGTTTGAAACTAGACAAACCTTTGGTAACGTGTAACACTGTTGTCAACCAATAGGAATCCTGGACAATATACTGTGCTTCAAATGCACTCACACCAAACACTACATCCATTACTGGGCCTCAATTTCTTATACCTACACATTTTGAATAAAACAAGATTCATGCAAAACATCAACACAGTACTACAAGTATGCAAGCCCACGTATTATATTAATTAACCAATATTTTTCCTTTTTATGCCAGATTCAAATTGACAGCGAAGCCATACTTCAATTTTTTTTTGCTGTATAACTTTTTTGTTTCACATAAAATTTTATATCTTTTTTCAATCAATGGCGCAGATTGACAATTGATATATATTTATACCGACACACACACACACACACACACACACACTGAACATACTTCTCTCTCTACTGGTTATATTCACACTGTTGCTTGCTTGTTACCAATTATCAATATGGTAATATTGATAATAATTTTTAACAGAACAAAGATTAGCGTCAAGGGGCATTAGCTTTGTTGACCGATTAGACACCAAACTAAGGATGCCACTGCCTACCGGGATTACTGACTCCCTGGTGGAAAAGATGTAGTAATACAAGTGTCCTTCTGATGCCCAAACTGATTCTGCTGTATGTTTGGTTAACTCAAAATCATTCATAGATGCTGGGTGTCCTTAGCTAATGATATAACTAAGGGCATGAAAAGACTTAAGGGGCCAGTATTGATGCTTGTACATTGTCTTCCTATCCTCTATTTACTTTCTAGTACAAGAGAACAATGACAACAAGAACAAGGACAGAAAATCCATCAATAAATATATTGTAATTTTCTCAGCAGGAGCAAGTATTGAAGTGAAAATTTGGTACATATTGTAAAGCTTGGATTGGCAAATAATTGACCAGGGTATGTGTATATAAATAAAGGGTAAAGTAGTTAGTTGAAAAAGGTAAAACTATTAACATGACTAGCAACATACACAGTAAGGACACCTATCCTCTTCTTTAATTACCATCCATTTCAAGCTTGAGTATATATAAGCATGCAGTGCTTTTTTTAAGATGCATACTAGATATAGAAACAGAACTAGCAATATACTCCTGTAAGGCTATTCAAAGTAACTGTCTTCCTTCACACCAAGGGACGTAATCATGCCATCAACACACCCACACTAGGCCTCCTTTAGAATGTATTAACTGTATGAAAGCTGTCTAACTAATAAACCCATCACATTATGCTCTTGGGAACAACTATCTATTACTACTTAGGTGACTAACAACCTCTGCCTAGTTACCTCAACAACACCATCTATTCTAATCTTTAAATCATAATATTTGCATGCAAGTCACAGCATTTCAGCTTCATGGTTAGTACTTACAGGGATTACATCCACTAGTCAATGTGAAGGCACATAGATTTTGAGAGAGAGAGAGAGAGAGAGAGAGAGAGAGAGAGAGAGAGAGAGAGAGAGAGAGAGAGAGAGAGAGAGAGAGAGAGACAGAGAGAGAGAGAGAGAAAGAGAGAGAGAGAGAGAGAGAGAGAGAGAGAGAGAGAGAGAGAGAGAGAGAGAGAGAGAGAGAGAGAGAGAGAGAGAGAGAGAGAGAGAGAGAGAGAGAGAGAGAGATATACAAGAACTAATAAAAAGTGACAAAACAAAGCCACATTAGCTGAAATAAGGGCATGTGACAGTGATTTGTCAATCCCACACAACACAAGCTTAAAAATTCTGTTTAGGCTCTCATGACTTGCATTAACTCAGTAATCAAAAAAAGTATTCTTTATCTAATTAACGCAAAATTTGCATAGGACTAATCCATTAATCATTTTTGCTTTGGTACTTACAAAAAATAGTGCAATACTTCAGTTGAACATTTCAAAGGTTAAATAAAAATTTTCCAGAATGTATTTAACATGTGTAGGACTTCTAGGATCACACCAGATGGTATAGTGATTCATAATTTTGGAATTGCTCTAAGCTACTCAATAAAAGGAAAAATCTTTGAAGGCATGCAGGCTAATACCAATCATGTAAAATAACAGTTTTTGAGGGAAACAAGTAAAGAAATAGTTTAAAACAGTTCAATTGAAGGATTTATGTTTTGAAAAATTAAATCAAGACTGATAATTGGTTATGCACTAAGCAAGACAGGAAATAGAAAGCTTAAAACAAAGATAAGATAATGAGTTGGTGAAATAGTTGCAGGGTTTGTTTGATGACATTGTACTTGCATCTATATACAAGGTGACCATCACAAGCAACACACTCACTAAAAAGAGACACTGTTCACAAATGAGATTCCATCCAATAAGACAGGCAATGGATGTGATAATCAAGGAAAAAATGCAACTATTCCATGAATTTTCCACCTATATTACTTAATGCCCACTGCTTCTCCATCTACATCTGGGACTACCTGCTGACTGCATTCTAAAGGTAATTATTACATTATGATAATAAACATTGTGGTAATTGTTTTTACTCGTATCAGAAAGTTACTCTAAGATGTAACTGAAAGCACGGCACCTAACAGCTTGTGGGGAATAAAAGACAAGGCTCATCTCTGCCACGACTCAACCTGATGTTTCATTTCAACGTCATTTTAACACCATACCGATATCAACGGAATTGTAAACATGATGAAAATTCAAATTATGGCATCCCCTCCTTTATATTTTTCTTATTCATGATACTGCATGAACAGAAAAATCTAGAACATACTCTTGCGAGTGTCAGACACAAAAAAATCATTACAACCTACGAAATTGAAAAAACCACAAGATGATTACTGTACCCTAAAAATGAAAATAATCAAATTTATATATAAACTCAAGCTGCTTCGTTCAAATGAGTTTATTCTTTTCATGTACCTTGCTTACAAATTTTTTTTATTTATGTTGTAATAATATTCATTATAGAGTGAATAAGTCCCTTAAAATTTTGCCCTGTATAGTGTGATAAAGGGATCTGCAGTTTTGCATCCAACACAAAGGTTTTGTTATGAGGTGACTGATTCATTGACCACAAGTGGCCTTTTCTATATTGAATTACTGACTCCCTTTTATACTGCACATAAGAAAGAGCCAATGGTGGTGATGAGGATGAAACTTAAGAAGCAGATAACTATAGAGACAAGGACAAAAAAAGAGTGAGTGACTCTCTCTCTCTCTCTCTCTCTCCAGTAATTGATAGCATCTACATTTTTTACTTTTCTTTCAGTATGACATCCCAAAACCTCCCAGAAAATGTATGGAATGAAAAATTCAAATAAAACTTTTTTCCTACACCTGGCCTCCTCCGAGACATGAAAGGTAACACCTGAGAAAAACCAGATACCCATCTCAAAACAAGGGAATCTGATGCACAACTCCAAAAATAACATTACACAGCCAAACAGACGCTGAATTTCACAAATCCATCCTTCCACTCCTGCTGGTATCACAAGATCAGAACTCCTCGGCTAACATCCAATATCTAGTCTCTGCTGGTTGAACAGGGGCTACAACATTATGGGAGACAACCCAAAATTGTCTCCAACTAACCTGGGATTGGAACCCGGAACTTCTTGGTTACAGAAAGAAAAAATAAATAAAGAAAGAAAATAATAAATAATAAAAAAAATAATAAAAAGGCATGAGTCAGTACGTGATGTCCCAACATTTGACATCCCAGTCAAGTTTCACTAGCTCACAGATGGGGTCAACTCCTTTACGAGAGGAGCAACAAAACACCCCTGTTTGCTTTCCCTTGAAGAACTTCGTTGCATACTTATCAAGGAGCAGCAAATATTTATTTTTCAATTTTTCTGTAGCCTTTGGCCAGTCTCTTCTCCATTTGGAAAAATGTTTGTTACTATGCCCCTACCCTTGGTCAACCCTCTCCTGTTTCAACACTTTGGCTCCTCAGTCACCATCTCATTGAATATGTTGTTTAAAATAGTCCATAATACTACAGCTGCACATCTAGTGAGACTACATTTAACAATACTACAAACTACTAACTTTCATTGGTTGTTGTTATACAATTAACCAAAATAACAAATAAACATGCAAACATCCATGCAGAACCTCAGTCAGAATTCCATTTCATGATTCCCACAAAGTAAAGACTTCATTACTACTGATGGAAACAAAAATTAAGACTCAGATAATTGTTTATAAACTACGAATTCTGCTTTTTCTTTAGTGTCACCTCACTTGTTTAGAAGGATGCCAGATGTATGAAAAAAATCCCATATAGTAAGCAAGGTACAGGGCAGAAAACCACAGCACTGTTGGCCAATATAGGAATAATAGACAAGGGAAACAGATAATATAATTGTGACACAGTAAGCTTGGTTGATAGCTATATTTCTTTTCACTGATCAGCTAATACTCAAGAAACCAACATCACCAGCCCAGCAACTACAATTATCATACCAGTCATGGCCATCAACCCGAGATGCGATCACTTTGAAGCCCACCACAAGTGACAGAACAAGAACAAGCAAGCCTCTTCACCAATAACATAACACCTCCCAAGAAGTATCCGTGGCCCCAGTTCCTATACCTTAAGCAACAGATTGAAATGTTTATGGGCAATCCAAATCACTCCTTTGCACAAACCATCCATCCCACCATGCCAAGTAATCAAAAACAGTGAGATGTTTCTAGGGTAAGTTAGGTTTTAGTGGAGATACATACATACATACATACACAAATTTTCAATGTACTGGTGCGTGCGTGTGTGTGTGTGTGTGTGTGTGTGTGTGTGTGTGTGTGTGTGTGTGTGTGTGTGTGTGTGTGTGTGTGTGTGTTGAAAAGTGGGTTTACTACAACTTTCTACTCCTGTTTATTTTTTTGTGAATGGCAAAAATTCTCTCTCTCTCTCTCTCTCCAAAATCTGGGAGTTTGGGAGAAAAAATCATGAAAAGAAAAAAAATCCATTAGATCAGAAAACCTACCCTAGTTATGCATGAGAAGAAACAAGAAAAAAGACTTCAGAAGTAGTAGTAGCAGCGCAAAAAGGCGTTGGGGAAAGAGTTTGTGTGGTGGTGGTGGTGGTGGTGGTGGTCAGTGTCACACAATATCAACAACAGTAACAAACAGAAAAATGTTAGTTACATAAAAAATTGAATACAATTGTTATCAATACATAAACTACATGTTATATTTTCTTGTCTGTAATGGGAAAGGACTCCTGAGTGACCTGAACTCACAGGCAAAATCACATAGATAACATAATCTTCCTTTTCATGTGTTATGAACACAAACATGGCATTGATATGGAATTAGCTGAATCATCAGTATCTGAAAATTGCAGACTTGAAGGCATGTCATGAATCTAGAGTAAAATGTTGTAAAGCAAAGATGCATTTGAAGTAAGAGTACTAACACAGTATTGCAATTCAATAACACAGCAGTACACAGTAATGTCCATAATGTGCCATAATACTCTACACATACAATTGGTACCCAATCAAAACGGACTTCAAAAGAGGACAAGAGTCTAGTTGTAAGAAAGTTCCTTTTATTCATAGGCCCATGAAGGCAGTCTTGCTTTTGTGAAGATGTCTAAAGTGGGAAGAGGAAAAATGTATATAGTTGAGACAAATAATTCACATATAACTAGGAAAACTAAGGAAATGGGTAAACTAAGTAAGGAAATAGTTGAGACAACATAAGAGATCATTATAGAGGAGAGGAGAGGAGAGGAGAGGAGAGGAGAGGAGAGGAGAGGAGAGGAGAGGAGAGGAGCGGAGTAGAGAGGAAAGGAGAGGTAAGGCAAGGAAGCTGATGCCAGGATAGGATAGAAGAGCTGAGGCACTGGTACTGTGAGACTGGCACAAAACTCACCTGTGGGATGGCCAGATATGCCCAGATGGAGCACGGGTTGAGCACTAACGAGGGAAGCAAGGCTATACGGTGGTTTGCAGCCACCTGCTGCTGGGATCAGGGTGAAGCACAGCCACCATCTGCAACATCAGGCAAACAACCGAGCCTTTATACCGCTGACTTTACTTTTTGAGCATCTTTCCCCAGGCCATTGAGTCCTTTGAAGGTTGCTGACAGTGGCAATTTTGACCACCGTTACTATGGCATGCTAACTGCCTCGCTTTAATGTCAAATATGCTACCAAACAGCAACAGCTTTCAAAACCATATAAGCAGAATAGGAAAGTCTATTTGCCCTGCATTCACCAGAGGTGATACCGTAGCACTGACCAAACTATTTACTGTTCAGAGGGTTAGAGCGTTCCAGAGAAACCTCTATAGCATACACTACTGACAAAGCTGCTTAAAGAAACATCACCAATAGTATTGTCAAATAGTTTGACTATCCAGGTACTTTTACAGCATTACCATTATAACTTTGCAGGACAACAGTTCCTCTATTTCCAAGATGATAAATAGCCATATACAAGGCCAACAGAGGTTCTGAAACCTTTGGATAGTTACTACCCTCGGTGACCTCAATATGACCACCTTGAACAATGCCTCTTTACACCAAGGAGCAACACTTCAGTTTGCCAGTGTCCAGCCCAGGAGGGTGAGAGCCTGTGGACTGGGAGGAAGTGGGGTGACTGGGGAGCAGGGAGTTAAGGGCCAACAGGGGAGGAAATGGAAGCAAGGTTGGGTGGATGGGACCATTAATGAAATGAAAACTACCAGATTCCATGCACCTAGGCATGCACTGACCACGTACCATTACCACTAAGAATACATGCTACAGGGAGAACATACTGCATGACCCACCATGCACCTCAGATTAACTGGCATGCAAAAATACTTACATTATCCTGAGCAATCAAGCCTGCCGTATCCTGTAGGACAAAAACCAGTTTTATGGCCATGCAGACCCACCCAACCCTTCCACATGGTACTTGAACGAACACTCCCACATTGCCCACAACACACACTCAGCCTTAGGACAACTATGGCACCATAATACCAAGGGTCACATCAGGTAAGTCTGACTCCAATTAATGATAATATTAATACATCCCTTTACTC
>JAXIVD010007958.1:17500-18708 GCA_036785275.1 Cancer borealis | reverse complement strand
CCTCCACCTTCTATCCACGCTCTGTTCCTAATCCTTTTCCATCTTCCTTCATTCCTTCTTCCCTTCCACTTCACTTCCCATTCGTCTCCACTCCTTTCCACTTATTTTCTTATCTACTGTTACGCCTCCACCTTCCATATTCCACATTCTTTAACCCCTGAATTCCACTATACCTTGCTGTCTTACGTTCCACACCAACCTGCTCCACCGCTCCACCTCTCGACCGCTCCACTGCTCCACCTCATAAATCAATCCTTATACTTTCTTTAATGCTCCTAACTTGTATTTCTCTCCATCCCTCCTTCACCCTCCTTGTCTTGCTACCATTTTTATTACCTCTTTCTCTCTCTCTCTCTCTCTCTCTCTCTCTCTCTCTCTCTCTCTCTCTCTCTCTCTCTCCTCTCTCTCTCTCTCTCTCTCTCTCTCTCTCTCTCTCTCTCTCTCTCTCTCCTCTTCATCACCGTCTTATGAGGTCATTTTGATCCAAGGGGACAACTTTCCTCTTCCTCTTCCTCCTCATCACGTGATATAAGATGATAGAAGGTGACATGCTCTATTTATATATTCTCTCTCTCTCTCTCTCTCTCTCTCTCTCTCTCTCTCTCTCTCTCTCTCTCTCTCTCTCTCTCTCCTCTCTCTCTCTCTCTCTCTCTCTCTCTCTCTCTCTCTCTCTCTCTCTCTCTCTCTCTCTCTCTCTCTCTCTCTCTCTCTCTCACAACACATACTTTCCACCTTGTTGTCAAGATACTTTTACGCACACATAATTTTCCAATTTTTTCAATTCCTCTCTTTATCTCCCGTCGCCGAGCCAAGGTATGTGGCAGGCGGGGAGGGGACACTGAAGGGGACATTGGGAGGCTGTAGAGGACACGAGGGACACGAGGGGAGGCAGAGGGCAGAGAGGTAGCTGAGGCATCAAGATTGAGAGGGGAAGAAAGGATAAAGAGAGTAGACAGGGGAAGAAAGGATAGCTAGAGAGTTAAAAAAGATAGATAGAGAGAGGAGACAGGAATAAAAGGAGAAGAAAGGATAGGAAGAAAGGAAGAAGGGAAATAACGAATAGGTAGATAGTAAATATTGAAAGGGGACAAGAATAATGGGAGAAAGGATGGGTAGATAATAGGGATTGAGAGAGGACAAAAGAAAAGGGGAAAGAAAGGATAGGTAGAGAGTAGGGATTTAGAAGGGACAAAGGGGGACGTAGTAAG
>JAXIVD010007958.1:7500-10000 GCA_036785275.1 Cancer borealis | reverse complement strand
AATCGTAATAAATCTCTGCAATTCTTCGGGTTCGATCTCCTTAGCTGCGCGATGCTCCTCTGTTTGTCTTAATCAGCTGTTGTGGAGGGGAGGAGGAGGAGAGGGAGAGGGGATGTTAGGTGAGGGGAGACTGTACGTGCTGGCCAAATGAGGCTTAAAGTGAGGGGTATAAGGGCGTAGCTAACATGTCCCCTCCCCTCTTACCCCTCAGATGCTAGCCTTCCTCCCCTCATACCTCTCTTACCCTAATACTCCCCTTATACTTCTTCCTATAGCATCCTTTTACCTTCCCTCCTTCCATTTCTCTCCTAATGATGTCCCCTCATATCCCCATCCCTCCCTCCCCTCAGATCACCCTCCTTCTGCGTCCCCTCACACCTCAAACACCCTACTTACCCCCTACCCCTTCCCCCTCTAACCTCATCCTCCCTTCTCCCTCCCTCACTCCTTCCTATACCTATAATTTACAAACCTTCTACCTGTCACTGTCATACCTTACCTTTTCCTCTTACTCCACCTTACTCCACCTGCCTCCTCCACTCCCTCCTCCACTCCCTCCTCCAATTCCTGAATCTTAAAATTAATCACCCTTTTAGTCCTCCCTCTGATCTCCTTTTATCTCCTTCAATCTCCTCACTTCTCACTCACTCACTCGCCTCTCTAATACTACTTAAATAATTCCCCTTTAAAGAAAAAAATTAATAGGAATACCGTGAAATATACATACATAAAAAACCTAATGATTTATACTACCTCTCACCTGCCCGAAACAGGTGAGTACGTAGAGCTTAATTAAGATAGATTTTCCTGTCATTATTTTTATTTTATTTTATTTTTTTTTTTTGGTATATATTTTCATGAGGATTTTTGTCTCATGAATTAAAAAAAAAAAACAGTTGAAAGTTTTAAAAATGTGTTACTTGTTTTGTTTTTTGTCTTGTTTGCCTCGTAGGAAATGAGGTGAGGCTGTGTGGGCGCGGCTCTATGAAGGGGGCGTGGCTCTTGAAAGGGGGCGTGGTAGGGTATATAGGGAGGAGACGCCGCGTCCCTTACCAGACATGTAACCTTGGGAACAGCGCCTTAAAAAAATAGAGAAGAAAAAAAAACTAAGAAAAAAATAATTGTTTGACCTTGAAATAAAAACGTAGAAAATGAGAAGAGGTGAAAAAAATTGATAAAGAAAACATTAAAGAAAAAACGGAATTAAAGGAAATGGAAAAAGACTGAAAAAAGAAGAAAATAATTGTTTCCCTTGAGACATGGAGTGACTTTTTGGAGGAGGAGGAGGAGGAGGAGGAGGAAGAGGAGGTAGAGAAGAAAGAAGAAGAAAAAGGTGAAGGGACAGATAAATGAAGGGGCATTGGTAAGCACTGAAGGGAGGAAGGGATACAGAGAGAGGCATGGGGGAAGAGGAGGGAGGGGGAGGGGGCATTAAGTGATATGTTGGGGGGGAGGGAGGGGGCAGGTGACTCATATGTTTGGCACCCTAAAAGAGTATTTACCTGACGCCGCCCTGGACCCGCCACACCTGTCTAGGCCGTGTAATTACCTGGATGGGGGGTGGAGGGGGGAAAGGGGTGGGGGGAGACAAGGTTACTTAGACTAGCGTTTGACTGGCAGGTGGATCTAATTTTTGCTGTATATATAATTTTTTTGCTGAGTGACTGGTGCGGGAGGCGATAGCAACGGCAAAAGCAACAGTAACAACAGGAGTAACAACAACAGTAACAACAACAGGAGTAACAACAACAGCAACAGTAACAACAACAGCAACAGTAACAACAACAGCAACAGTAACAACAACAGCAACAGCAACAACACAACAAAGAGAAGAATGAGAGGAGTGAGAGTTGAGATTCAGTATGAGGCGATGTGTGAGAGCTGCCAAGTGAGGGGAAGGGGGAGGTGAGGGGGAAAGAGGAGGGGAAGAGGGAGGGGAAGGTCATTATATTGTGCCACTTTTCCCTTGTTTCCCAGAAGTCACTGTGTACGTTTCTCAGATTCTTGCTAACCCCTTAAGAATAAATTTGTTTCCCCTCTTTGTGCCTTCAAATACGTAGGTGAAGATGTTTCCCCTTTGTTTCCTCTTTGTTTTCTCTTTGTTTCCTCTTTGTTTCCCCTTTGTTTCTCCTTTGTTTCCCCTTTGTTTCCCTTATGATTCTATTAGATTTCCCTCACTCTAGCACTCACACCTTCCCCTCTTATCCTGTCACACCTGTTCTGTTTGTTTATGTCTCTCTCTCTCTCTCTCTCTCTCTCTCTCTCTCTCTCCTCTCTCTCTCTCTCTCTCTCTCTCTCTCTCTCTCTCTCTCTCTCTCTCTCTCTCTCTCTCTCTCTCTCTCTCTCTCTCTCTCTCTCTCTCTCTCTCTCTCTCTTCTCTCTCTCTCTCTCTCTCTCTCTCTCTCTCTCTCTCTCTCTCTCTCTCTCTCTCTCTCTTACCTCCTCCATTACCTCACCTTAACTCACTCATACCACCCTGTCCTCCTCCTCATTACCTCAT
>JAXIVD010007957.1:0-18723 GCA_036785275.1 Cancer borealis | reverse complement strand
ATATTTTTTTTCCATTTATATTTGAACATCCGAGTATCAATTTGACTTTACACATTCGTGCCAACTTTTGTGTTAGCTCAACGTCTATTAGTTTTTTAAATTGCCTCTCTCTTCTCTCTCTCTCTCCTCTCTCTCTCTTCTCTCTCTCTCTCTCTCTCTCTCTCTCTCTCTCTCTCTCTCTCTCTCTCTCTCTCTCTCTCTCTCTCTCTCTCTCTCTCTCTCTCTTTCACTTATTATATGCATTCTCTCTCTTTTATATCATATGCATCATCTCTCTCTTACTGATCATCTGTATTTTTTATCTCTCTCTATCTATCTATCTATCTATCTATCCAACAGGTTTCGAGCGTCTTGTGCCCGGGTACCCTCGCTACTACTACGAAGGTGACCCAACAAGGGGAGAACATCACCTTCTTATCACCGGCGTCACTCTCACCGAGGATGGGGAGTACCAGTGTCAAGTTGGCCCCACTGCTGTTAGTCCTCCTATCTGGACCGCAGCCAATGTTACTGTTATATGTGAGTGTTTGGGGGTGTTGGGGGGAGGGAGGAGTTAATGTTTGAGTGTGTGAGTGTGTGTGTGGGAGTGTTAGGTGTTGTGTGTGTAGGGATGTATGTGTATGTGTATGTGTGGGTATGTTGTCATGCTTGTTATTTGGGTTTGCAGATGAGTAATTGTGGTTCCCTGTAATTGTGACGCAGTGTGTGTGTGTGTGTGTGTGTGTGTGTGTGTGTGTGTGTGTGTGTGTGTGTGTGTGTGTGTGTGTGTGTGTGTGTGTGTGTGATGAGCAGAAAGGTAGATGGAAATAGATGAGCAGCTACACACATACACACATACACACACACACACACACACACACACACACACACACACACACACACACACACGATACAATATAATACACAGGATATAATAAGATGAACAAAATGCAATGAAAGGGTGACATATATAAGACCCAGATTAACATTATGACCAAATAAATACTAAATATACAAAGAAACGAAACTCAATGCGAGAGAGAGAGAGAGAGAGAGAGAGAGAGAGAGAGAGAGAGAAGAGAGAGAGAGAGAGAGAGAGAGAGAGAGAGAGAGAGAGAGAGAGAGAGAGAGAGAGAGAGAGAGAGAGAGAGAGAGAGAGAGAAGAGAGAGAGAGAGAGAGAGAGAGACTGTCATGGATCTTAGGAAATTAGCCAGCCACTGTTTCCCTTCGTGCATCCCCTCTTCCTCTTCCTTTTCCCTTCTCCCTTTTTCCCTCTCTCTGTCACTCGCTTGAAGCTCGCAGATAATGGCCACTTAAAAGCAGCAGCTAAAATCACCATTAGGAAACGTCAGTCTTAATCGTATTTTTACAGATCCACTCAGACGGTGAAGTAAATGACTCTTTTAATGACAGACACCCATTGAAATCTTGCTCCGTCATTCCTCATTCTCTCGGTGATTAAGAGAAACGGGTCTTGCATTTACATTAGTTCCCTACGCCGCCGCTCTGTCTGTCTGTCTGTCTGCTGGGGATGTTAAGGTGTGGGAGACGTGGAGGTGGTTTGAAGCTGTAAGGATGTAAGGATATGAAAAGATGGTTCGTTCTTAGTTGGCGGAACAGCAACTCTTTTATATTTTCAAGCTTTTATGCAAACTACTACACCTTTTATTTTTTTTCAAAGCGTAGTCTCAAGATGATTTTTTTCACTGATTAGATTTATATAAAACATAAACTTTTCAATAAATCGGAAATCAATATATGTATGAGTTAAAAAATATATATATAAAAAACAGACAAGATGCATATCCACCAAAAACCTAAAGGAACTACAATATACATGAATAAAAAAAACAAAATAAAATGAAAAATGGATAAAAACAAATGAATAAATGAATAAATAAACATTAACGAAGTCACTGTTTAACATACAATTTGTTTTAATACACAGATATATTCATTTGTATAACGCCGCTGGAGACAAATATATATACATGTACAGAGCGTGGTGGTGGAGGTAGTCAGCTGGGAGTCGAACCCTGACCCACTAAACCTAAAAACACACAAACAGGAGTGGATTCTGCCTTGCTGTACGCCACCAAAAAATAAAAATAAAAATAAAAAGTACAAAAACACATCATAATTTATCCTCAAAACGCAACATTTAGTCAACAAGAAATAAAATAGTGAACTCATTACCAAAAAAAAAAAAAAAAATTAGGTAGAAATGTAATACTGAGGTAAAATGGAATGCAATTGGAAACAGAAAGAAGAAGCGAGACAGACAGACAGACAGACAGACAGAGACAGAAAGACAGACACAAAGAGAAAGACAGACAGACAGACACAGCTAGACAACCCGACAGGCAGAGACAAGGAAAAAGAAAGATATAAAAAAGACATGAAATACAGTCGCAGCGTAAAATGAAGTAACAGATGAAGACTTTTTTTTTTAGAGAGAGAGAGAGAGAGAGAGAGAGAGAGAGAGAGAGAGAGAGAGAGGAGAGAGAGAGAGAGAGAGAGAGAGAGAGAGAGAGAGAGAGAGAAATGAAGCATACATCACATAGGTGTTATTACTCTCCTTTGATGTTCTCTCTCTCTCTCTCTCTCTCTCTCTCTCTCTCCTCTCTCTCTCTCTCTCTCTCTCTCTCTCTCTCTCTCTCTCTCTCTCTCTCTCTCTCTCTCTCTCTCTCTCTAATTGTCTTCTTAGTCTTCCTTAAAACTCAATTTCCCTTTAATAGTCATCCATCCATCCTTCTCTGTCCCTTGGAGACTCATTGCCTCTCCTCCTCTACCCTTCTCCTTCCCCCCCTTTCCCTCCATGACATTACTTCCCTCCCCCTCCCTCCCCTCCTTCCCCTCCTTCCTCTCCTTCCCCTACAAACCTAATCAGTCCTTCCTTCCCTATTCCCTATGTGCTCGTTTTTTTTCAATATGTGTTCCTTCACTCTTTCACTTTCACTAATGTTTTTTTATTCCTTCCTTCCTCTTTCTCTCTCTTTTTTTCCCTTTTCTCCCTCCATGCAAAAACTCTCTCTCTCACACACACACACACGCATCCCTTCACCATGCAAATCCCTCCCTTTTCCCCCTTCCCTACAGGCATAATCCCTCCCATTCTTTCTCTCCCTCACTGATAAACTCATTCCATCACCCTTCCTGTACTCCCTCTCACATTCCTAGCCCCTCCATCCCTCTCTCTAGAATCTCACACCTTCCCCCATTCCTCCCACAGTGGCTCCCTCCTCCGTGACGATCGTGGGCTGGGAGAACGGTGCCGTGGTTGAGGTTATGGTCGGGTCGTCCCTAACCTTAGAGTGCTTAGCGGCTGATGCTCGGCCAGCCCCAAGCGCTGTCTGGTACCGCGCAGGGAGGAAAGTTGACCCAAGTAAGTGTAGAGGATTTTTGATGTGGCTTGATGTGGTGTCTTTGTGGTGTTGTAGTGGGGTGTTGTGATGGTGTGTATGGGGTGTTCTAGGGTTTATTTAAGGTTTGTTTTCTATGTTTTTTAGGGAAGATTAGCGACGTTACGAGTTTTATCTCATTTTTATATATTTCATAATAATGTTTAGAAGATGTAAGGATATTTTCTCTCAATTTAAAGTTTTTTTTGTTGTTGTTGTTTGTGTGTGTGTATGTGTTTCCTCTTTTTTCCTTTTTCCTTTCTTTATTTTTCTCTTTTCTCTCTCTTCCTTTTCCTTTTTTTCTTTCTTTTTCTCTCTTTTCTCTCTTTCTCTCCCTTTTTTAGAATTACTCGCGTTTCTTGTTCTTTTTTATTCTTGTTCTTCTGGTTGGTTTACCTTTAGCCTTTCTCCCAAGTCTGCCAATCTCTCTCTCTCTCTCTCTCTCTCTCTCTCTCTCTCTCTCTCTCTCTCTCTCTCTCTCTCTCTCTCTCTCTCTCTCTCTCTGCTCCTTTTTCGTTCTTTTTCTCTCCATCCTGTCGACATTTCTTACCAGTTTTGCCAATTTTTCTTTCCTCCAATTCCTTACCACGTCTAATAATCCATCTCTCTCTCTCTCTCTCTCTCTCTCTCTCTCTCTCTCTCTCTCTCTCTCTCTCTCTCTCTCTCTCTCTCTCTCTCTCTCTCTCTCTCTCTCTCTTCATCATCTTCTTCTTCTTCCTCCTCCTTCTCCCGAGACCAATATCCCCTCCCAGCCAGGTAAATGAGAGAAATTATTTACCGAAGCGCTGCACAGGTAAGTTATGATACTCCGATCGCCGCCGCCGTAATTGAGCAGGTGTTGATGTGTGGGAAGAGGAAGAAGAAGAAGAAGAAGAAGAAGAAGAAGAAGAAGAAGAAGAAGAACAAGAACAAGAACAAGAACAAGTAAAGGAGGAGGAATAGAAGGAAACACAAACGGAAGAACAGACAGCAGTAGACTTGTTGACTCTTACGAAACGGTATTAGATAAAGTACACAATCTAATCTGAAGTGAGTGACACAGGATAGTAAAGGCGAAGGCTCCCTCCCCACCCACCACAGGAAAGGAAGACATAGAGGAAAACATGCTGCTTGAAAAAAAGAATGAAACTACATGGAATTATTTGTTGATAAGAATGAGATAAGGACAATCATCACTACCCAGATGATAGATAGATAACATGCGATACCAGACCACAAACAATACTTCACTTCAGGATTATACAAAACCATAAGCACACAAAATTATACATTAATTAACAACCACTTGAACACATCCCATTCAACAGCCAATCATATCGGTTAACACAAACTTAGCCAGGATTCAGTTTAACAGACTAACCTAACCTAACCTAACCAATAGCTACGACCTTGAAACTCCAACCATTGCTTCATAAAGAGATCATATGCCTGCAGTCCTAACCACAACCACAACCACAACCACTGCTGCTGCTGCTGCTGCTGCTGCTGCCTAGTGGCTTCACCGTGACCCAGGCAAAGGGACTCTCCAAGTGCTTCACCTTGTCCAAAGTGACCTCAGAGTATGAAGCACCGACGTCATATTCCCTGAAGTGAAAATAATTTATCCACCTATACCAGGAAGAGGAGGAGAAGGAGGAGGAGGAAGAGGAGAAAGAGGAAAAGGAGGAGGAGAAGAAGGAGGAGGAGAAGAAGGAGGAGGAGGAGAACAAAATAGCATTAAAAGTAACATGAAACAAAGTCTACTGTCATATAACAAGTTTACGTGATTGAACAGATACCTTTGTCGTGCAGACCTTTCGCTGCTTGTATGCCGGCAGAACAGGAAAGTGAAGAGAAAGAGGAGGAAGAGGAGGAGTAATAAAGAAGAAGAGGAAGAAGAGAAGAAGGAACAAGGAAGAGGAGGAGGAGGAGGAGGAGGAGGAGTAACAGAGGTATACTGGAAGATATTCTCAGATAATGGATAGTCTGTTGTATTATAATGAGATTAACTTCTTCAGTATATTCAATTTTGCAGATATTCACTACTACTATGATAGATGGACGGAATAGTGAAGAGGAGGAAGAGGAGGAGGAGGAGGAGGGGGAGGAGGAGGAGGAGGAAAATGGATTAGAGGGAAGAGGACCTAAAAGGGAAGAAGGGAATGGAAAGGGGATGAACGAGAGAAAAAATGAAGGAGGTGAGGGAGGGAAAGAAAAGATGGAGGAAAGGGATCAGAGGAAAGGGGCAGTGCGGAGAGGAAAGGAATTAAGGAAGAAAGAAACAGAGAAAGAGAGAGAGAGAGAGAGAGAGAGAGAGAGAGAGAGAGAGAGAGAGAGAGAGAGAGAGAGAGAGAGCAGTGAGCGGAGGAAGATCAAAAGAAAAAAAGAAAAACAAGGTGAGGAACATTGTTGTTAGAATATATTTGAATCGAAATTTTAGATATTTTACTCTGTGTCCAAAAATCCAACTTTACTTTGATAATAATGTATAATGGCTGACGCAAAGTAGAGGCTGGAAATCTTGAGTCTGGAAGGGAAGGGTGAGTGCCTGGAACAGAGAAGCGTCATTTGGCGGGAGATTTAACGCTCTCCTATAACCTTAGTCGACCTATAAGTTAGTATAAGTAGGTATAGTATAAGTTATTATAGTATAAGTAGTTAGTATAAGTTTAATCTGTAAAAGCAAACTGAGATGATATTCAATTATATATAAAAAAAAAGACAGATAGACAGCCACTGAAAGGTAGTAACTGACAGACAGCATATAGACAGGAGACAGACATAGGGAACTCAACTTTTCCATTAATTTCCATTAATATAAACTTTTGATTGAGTAAATCAATAAGTGAAGTGAAACAAGAAAGAGTGGCAGGGAGGGAGGGAGAGATAAGGAAGGAAGGAAGGAAGGAAGGGAGGAAGGAAGGAAAGAGAGCTTGAGGAAGGGAATGGGAAACTAGGAAGGAAGGAAGAAGGGGAGGGAGGAAAAGAGAAAGAGAGAAAGAGAGAAAGAGGAAGAGAGTTTTCTTTACTCTTAACATTACATACATATATGTACTACGCATATATACATAAATACATACATACACACATACATACATACATACATACATATACTCACAAATTTCTCCCATCATTATCTTTGATCTAAATATTCCTTTCTCTTCATAGATAACATTCGTTAGATAACATTTCATTTCTGTTTTCATCTGTTTGTCTTCGCGTGGTTGACCTTGTTGATTCCAGTGTTATCTTGTTATCTAAAATGTGTTTTTTTTTCATATCGTATCGTGACTTTTCTATTTTTCACTCACTCTCTATCTCTCTCTACTTGACTTTGATTATTATTTTTTCTATCATCATCTCCTTATCATTTTTTTTTTCTAATCTTTATTCACATTTGCATGGACAAGTTAATTTTGCGATTGCCTCTTCACCTGTTATCTGTTATCTTTTATCTTTCAAGTACTATCAACTACTCTTCATTTTTTGCTCTCTCTTTCTCTATCTCATCTTTAATTAATCTTTTAATATTTCCAATGTTTTATATACTTTATTTTTTCATATTCTGCTTCGTATTCACATATCGTCATTTGTCTCATCTTTTTAATCTATCTATTGGTTCTTCTTTATCCGTCATCTCACGCCTCTGTCTCCAATGTGAACACTGATATAAGCTTCCATCTCCTTCCTATCCCTCTTCTTATCTTTTTTATCTCCATTAATTCGAGTCCTTACCATTACTCTCTCCTCCACCTTTCGTCCACAACGTGTCATCTTCCCCTTCATTATCTTTAATCTCAGTCTCATTATTCCTTATTTACTCCTCCACCTGTCCTTCCTTCCTTCTCCTTCTCCTCGTCTTTCTTATCTCCCCTTTGGTATGGTTCCTTTCCTTCCTTTCTATAATCTTTCTTATTTCTCCTTTCTTATTACCTATTTCCTGCTATTTATTACCTCTTATCTCACGTTTTCTTATACTTTGGTTATTAGTCATTATCTCCCCTTTCTATACATCACTTCCCCTTTCAACTAATCACTTCCCCTCTCCTTTCCCTCTCCTTTTCCTCTCCTTTCTCTCTCTTGTTACCACTCACTCTTCGCCACGGCCGTCCCCTCCACTCAATGTGTTATTATTTCTCTCTCATTTCTCCTTATTAAATTTTACTCACTTGTCACTTTCCCTCATTGTCCTTCTTTTCTTCTTCAATTTCCTGTCTTCTTCTATTATCATATTTTGTCTTTTCATTTCACTTTCACAATCTCTCTAACACATCCCTCACTCACCTCACATTAAGAAGTCAAGTCACATCACCCTTCCACTATCTCTTCATCTCTCCCTCCCATCTCATTTCTCCTTACACTACCATCACCACTCACAAATTATCTCTTCACTATCTCTTCATCTCTATCACTGCCTATCTTACCCTCCTTCCACATGCCTTAACGTCCCTCATCTTTCTCCCGCAGTGTTACAGGAGGACCGAGTTGAGGTGTCTAGTCTGGCGCGTCGATGGAGCCTCAGGAGTCAGCTGGTGGTACAGGCAACGGCAGCTGATGATGGGAAGGTGTTTGCTTGTCACGCTCTTCATCCAGCTCTTCATGACGTACCTCACGGCCTGCACGCTAGCATCACACTCTCTGTTCTGCGTAAGTGTGTTTGAGTGTGTTTGAGTGTGTGTGTGTTTGTGTGTCTATCTCTATCTCTATCTCTCTCTCATGTAATCAAGGTCAGTCTCTTCATCTCTTTCCTTCCTGTTTATTTAATTTCCTCCTTCCCTCCATTCTTTTCTTTCCATCCTTCCTATTTCTTCCTTATTTCTCCCTCTTCCTGTCCCGTTTTGCTCCTTCTCCTCTTACTCCTTCTCCTCTTATTCCTTCTTCTCTTTTTCTTCGTTCTCTCAGATGTATGTTTTTCATATATATATATATAAACCATCAGTACCACCACCACCATCACCATCACCATCACCACCATCACAATCACCATCACCACTACCACCACCATCACCACCACCATAAATTTCCTCCTTAGAAAAAAAAACATTATAATTATTTTCTGTATTACATCACCAAGTTACTTCACCATAATGTTGAATAAATATAAAAACAGAAGTTAAAAAAAAAGTTCATACAAGCTTTAAAAAAAAAAAAATCTGAATCGCTATTGAACATATTTTTTTTCACGGCCGAATGGATAAAAAAAAATATATTAAAAAGTGGAAAATAATAATTGTAAGTGAGACACAAATTTGTATTTTTTGGAATCATTTCAAAATTTCGCTTCCAACGTTTCCGAGCAAATGGCACAAAAAAAATTTGATTCGTCGTGTCTCGATTGAAGGATGAAAAGTAATCTGTTACGAGGATTTGTTGAACCATTTTGACGTTATAGGACGAACCACACACACACACACACACACACACACACACACACACACACACACACACACACACACACACACACACATACACACACACACACCAGCAATTACAAAACCACTAAAATGTTCTTACAATACTTTTTATAAACACTCCATCATTTCTCTTCTTCCTCTCTCTTCTCTCTTCCCTCTTCCCTCCCTCTTCCTCTCTTCCTTCCCCTTGCCTTTCCCCTTCCTTTCCTCCCCACCGGGCCACAAAAGAAGCACACAAACACCTGTCAGCTTGTAAACAAACGTCACTTCACTATAAACAGAACTTTGCAATTTTCTGCCCAAAACATAAGAGTTTCTCCTTTTCACCACCACCTCCACGCCTCCTCCTCCTCCTCCTCCTCCTCCTCCTCCTCTTCATCTTCCTCCTCCTCCTCCTCTCTTATTCTCCCCACAATCATCCAACCTTCCTCCTACTCCCTCCCTCTCTCTCTTCTTTCTCTCCCTCTTCACATATTCTAATTCTCACTCCACTGAACCTCCTCCTCCTCCTCCTCCTCTCTTCCTCCTCCTCCTCCTCCTCCTCCTCCTTCCTCCTCCTCCTCCTCCTCCTTTTCCTCCTCCTCCTCCTCTTCCTTCTCCTCCTGCAGTCACACTTCAGTCGGTTCCGTTTATAAATCCGGTTAACTGAACGCTGTTGCAGAAATCCCGTACAAGCTTTACATCCGAAACTCAGCTTGTGTGGGAGGGAGGAGAGGGAGGGAGGAAGCTTTTTTTTTTTTTTTTTAACCTCCCATGGTTTTTTTTATTTCATTTTTTTTATTTCTACGCTTTTTTTCCAATTCCGTTCATTTACGTCGAAACGCTCGCTCACTGCAGATGGATGAAAAGATCTGGATATGTATGTTTTTTTTTTTTATTTATTTTTATTCTTTTTATTGATTTTTTTTTATTTTCATTCTTTTTTTTCCGCGTATTATTTTCGTTCGCTAGTAATTCTGCTGTGAATATAATCTGTGACGGCCATATTGGTGGTGGTGGGTGGTGGTGCTGTGGTGGTGGTGGTGGTGATGATGATGACGGTGATAGTGATGGTTTTAATACACAACAAACGAGAGAATAAAACATGAGTGAAAGTGTGAGTAAAAATGAGTAAAAATGAATAAAAATTAGTAAAAATGAGTCGTATATGGACCTGAATCAGCCACTAGAGGAAAGAAAATGGGAGAGTAATAGCTGACTGACGATCATAAGTCCAACGCGTGATTCTCTAGACCATAACACACACACACACCCACACACACACACACACACACACACACACACACACACACACGGAAAATGAACCCTCTAAATAGCATGACTTGAGAGGAGAAAATTAAACCGGGAATGGATGGACAAAGTTAAATTCCACAAGGTTTACGGCGAGAGCAAAATACAATAGCTGGCCGTAAACCACCATTGTGAGAGAGAGAGAGAGAGAGAGAGAGAGAGAGAGAGAGAGAGAGAGAGAGAGAGAGAGAGAGAGAGAGAGAGAGAGAGAGAGAGATAACAAGGTCTAACGTGATGACTGTAGCCTTTCCTATTTTCTCTCTTTTTATCTCTCTCTCTCTCTCTCTCTCTCTCTCTCTCTCTCTCTCTCTCTCTCTCTCTCTCTCTCTCTCTCTCTCTCTCTCTCTCTCTCTCTCTCTCTCTCTCTCTCTCTCTCTCTCTCTCTCTCTCTCTCTCTCTATCTATCTCTTTCCTCCTTTCATAATATAAATAATAAGTACTCAAATTAGCGGCAAAAATGACTTCTACGTAATCTATACAGCCTTCGGTTCGCTTGCATAAAAGATAATAAATAAATTCAATATTCTACGCTGGGCTTTCATTTATTTCAATTAATATTTATATACAGAATAGGATTACTAGGAGCCGCGGCCTAACCTGCTTTCATTTAGCTCCTTAAAAATCCGCCTGGCATTCTCCCTGACTCTATTACTTATTCATTTATTTATCCATCCATCTATTTTAGCTGCAGTTCATATTGACTCAAGAGAATATTACGAGAGGATTGAGAACACACACACACCCACACCCACCCACACACACACACACACACACACACACACACACACACACACACACACACACACACACACACACACACACACACACACACACACACACACATCAGAGGTAGGAGACAACAACAGTACATTTATCGTTTCCTAGAAGTGTTTTGTTGCCTCGCTAAGACGACACAACACTATGAAAGGAAAGTCAACACGGGGATGGATGAGTGTAGTCAATAGTAAATGAGTGGGGAGAGACGCGCTGACACCCTCCCTCATCTGTTATTCATTACCTACTTAAGCTTTTTGTGACCTGATTGGCTGACTGGCCGACTGGATGACTGGCTGACTGGATGATTGGCTGACTGGCTGACTGGCTGACTGGATGACTGGCTGACTGGCTGACTGGCTGACTGGATGATTGGCTGACTGGATGATTGGCTGACTGGCTGACTGGCTGATTGGCTGACTGGCTGACTGGCTGACTGGATGACTGGATGATTGGCTGACTGGCTGACTGGCTGATTGGTTGACTGGTTGACTGGCTGACTGGTTGACTGGATGACTGGATGACTGGCTGACTGGCTGACTGGCTGACTGGCTGACTGGGTAACTGGTTGGGTTACAGATGGATGCTAAGTTGGTTGACTGACTGACTGATTGACTAATTAGGTGATCAATTGATTGTTTGGTTGACTGGTTGAGTATATGGTTGAGTGATTTATCTAGTTAACTGGTTGGTTGCAGACTGGTTCTCTCTCTCTCTCTCTCTCTCTCTCTCTCTCTCTCTCTTTCTCTTACTAATTTATTGCTCCTCTCTCCACTTTTATTTACTCTCTTTAATTTCTTTATCTGTTAATTACATTCTACTTTACTTCTCTTTTGTTCTTGTGTTTTGTTTCTTCCTCTCTCTCTCTCTCTCTTTCTCTCTCTTTATTCTTTATATTTTCTCTCATTCTTGTTATTTGTAATACTCTTGGATCTGTCCTTTTATTCCTCTAATCTTCCTTCTTAACGTTTCCTTCTTTATCACAGCTTTTGTCTTTATTCTCTCTCTCTGTCTCTCTCTCTCTCTCTCTCTCTCTCTCTCTCTCTCTCTCTCTCTCTCTCTCTCTCTCTCTCTCTCAATCCAGGTTCGACATCACTCCTACTAACGTCCTTACATCGGTCATTAATCTTATTAGTAGTCTCTCTCTCTCTCTCTCTCTCTCTCTCTCTCTCTCTCTCTCTCTCTCTCTCTCTCTCTCTCTCTCTCTCTCTCTCTCTCTCTCTCTCTCTAACACCCTCTCCTTCCCACAGATCCCCCGGGGCCACCTACTATAACAGGCTACGAGACGGGTGAAATTCTCCTCGCGGGGGAACGCCGCACATTAACCTGCAGGGTCTCAGGGGGAATCCACGCCCCTGGGTCCTCTGGTACAGGGATGGGCGGCTCGTGGACGATACTACCTCTGAGGACGCCGAGGGAGTCTTCAACGCTTACGAGGTGGCGGTGACGGCGGAGGAAGGCGGGGGCGGTGTACGAGTGCAGTGTGACCAATGACTTGCTGGAAACTCCCTACACTGCTAATGTCACTCTTACTGTGTACTGTGAGTATACTGTGTGTGTGTGTGTGTGTGTGTCTGTGAGAGAGAGAGAGAGAGAGAGAGAGAGAGAGAGAGAGAGAGAGAGAGAGAGAGAGAGAGAGAGAGAGAGAGAGAGAGAGAGAGAGAGAGAGAGAGAGAGAGAGTTACTAATAAGATTAATGACCAGCGGAAGCACGTTAGGAGGAGGAAGAGAGTGATGCTGGGGTCGAGAGAGAGAGAGAGAGAGAGAGAGAGAGAGAGAGAGAGAGAGAGAGAGAGAGAGAGAGAGAGAGAGAGAGAGAGAGAGAGAGAGAGGATCAGGGACGCTTCGGGGACGCCCTGCAACTCTCTCTAAATATTGCACAGCTATCAAAGTGGTTCAGGCCAAGGAAGTGACGCACTGACACCTTTGCTTAATACTTCACCGTCAACACTCCTCCTCCTCCTCCTCCTCCTCTTCCTCCTCCTCCTCCTTCTCCTCTTCTCACGCACTCCTCCTCCTCTTACTTCTCTGCTTCCTTCTTCGTGTACTCTCTCTCTCTCTCTCTCTCTCTCTCTCTCTCACATTCTTGCCTCCTTTTCCTTCTTCCTTCCTTCTTATTGGTTCTCTTCTAGCTCCTCTTTCGCTATTTCTAAATTTATGTCTTTATTATTTGCTGTCTTTATTCTTCTCGTTTTTTGTACTTTTCTTATTTATCATTATTTTTCTCTTCTTCCTCTTCTTCTTCTTCCTTCTCTTCCTCCTTCTCCTCCTCCTTCTTCCTCTTCTTCTTCCTGTTATTACTATTACTTCCCACGTTTTCCTTCTCTCTTCTCTTATACATTTATCACAGCCTTTGTCTTTCTCTTCTCTCTTCTTCTTCTTCCTCTTCTTCCTTCCTCGTCTTCCTCTTCTTTCGTGTTATGTCTCCTTTCTTTCTTCTCCTATTGTTAGTGTTATTTTTTGTGTCGTTATTCCTTGATTTATCACTTCCTTTACTTTCATCTTCTCTCAAACATTCTATTCTTCCTTTTTACTACCACTTAGTACTCCTCTTCCCCTCTTCCTCTTCCTCCTCTTTCTTGTCCTCTTCCTCCTTCTACCTTTCTTTTTTTTATGTCTTGCGTATGTAGTCATTGCCGTTGTCCTTCTCCTCCTCCTCCTTCTCCTCCTTCTCCTCCTCCTCCTCCTCCTCCTCCTCCTCCTCCCTCCATTTCCTTTTTTTATACCTTGCGTACGTACCACAAAGAAACAATAAATTCTAAACAAAAAAAAGTCACAACGATCCTAAAAAGTTATCGATAAAATTAGAACATCAACACACACACCCAAAAAAAAAAAAAATAATAATACAACACATTAAAAAAAAATAGGAAAAAAAATTACAAATACACATCAAACTACTGTTAGTGTTGTTGGTGGCGGTGGAAAAGTTGCCGGGAATTCCATATATCACACAAGCCCTTTAAAGGATGGTGAAATATTGCACTCAGCGGCTGCCAATATTTCATGGTAGGCCCACCGTGTGTACCTATGGGAAGTATATTACAGGTATTCGAATATTGGTGTTTTAATAATCTGAACCCGAGTGTAGGGATGAGTTTTGAAGCTGAGGAGAGAGAGAGAGAGAGAGAGAGAGAGAGAGAGAGAGAGAGAGAGAGAGAGCGAGAGCGAGAGAGAGAGCGAGAGAGAGAGAGAGAGAGAGAGAGAGAGAGAGAGAGTCAAACAAATATACATAGATTAATGTTATTTTGTCTTCCTTTCTTGAACTGCTAGAAAATTAGAACTGATTAAAACCGAATAATTGGCACCAAGAGGTTCTCGGTCATGCTGAACACGAATCTAGTCTTATTTTCCTGATTACTATAATATCAAACTGTATTTCACCCTTGCTTGCCTAATAACAATAATGAAATAACCATTATCTAACTTTACTGGCTGATGCTGGTCTCATATGACAAAAATACATAGAGATGACCTACCCTAAATCTACACAATATAACCTTTTACAGATAAATAGACTTACAAACATACATATAATAAACACACACACACACACACACACACACACACACACACACACACACACACACACACACACACACACACACACACACACACACACAGGGACGCGCTGTGCATACTCCCAAGCACTAGTTTCAAATTCCGGGATCAGGCAGGAGTTAAGGGCTTGGGGTGAGGTTGTGTGGATTGTGTTGGTTTGCCTCACACTCGCAAACTCTCCCTCTGAGGCTACTTGGCTCACTGCACTGCTTCAACCAATAACTAAACTGTCTGTAGTGGCGAATGTTCCTCTTAAAATAGTAATAGTAATAGTAGTAATAGTAGTAGTTAATAGTAATGGTAGTAATAATAGTAATGATAGTAGGATATTAGTAGTTATTTGCTGGTTTATATAATATGAAGGGTGTAGTTTTAGCTGTCATGAAGAAATAAGTGTTGTGTTTATCACGCAATGTTGAGGGAAAAGAAAGAAATATATATATAAATACTACGTAGTTTGTCTGTTTGAAATGATGAAATGTTGAGGTGGAAATCGATGGACTTGATGTATTATTGTTCAGTAAAATGTATAAAAACGGAGTTGCAGCAAATGTATAAAATATTTCGACTAATACAGAAACTTGCACAATTTTATAGAGGTGTATATGTATGTATGGATGGATGTGTGTGTGTGTGTGTGTGTGTGTGTGTGTGTGTGTGTGTGTGTGTGTGTGTGTGTGTGTGTGTGTGTGTGTGTGTGTGTGTGTGTGTGTGTGTGTGTGTGTGTGTGTGTGTGTGTGTGTGTGTGTGTGTGTGTGTGTGTGTGTGTGTGTGTGTGAAGGGAGAAAAAAGACATAGCAATAGAGACAGATAGATAGACATAGACAGACTGAGAGACACTCGGACTGACTTGCAGACAAAGATACATTGGCAAACAGACAAACAGACAGACAGACAGACATAAATAAAGCAGATGCATAGACAGACAGACAGACAGACAGACAGACAGACAGACAGACAGACAGACAGATAGACAGATGGACAGACCGGCAGATAAATCGTGCAAGTTAAATAACATCGATGAAAATGTTTTTATATAAAATACAAAGTTGAATCATTTTTTCATAATGATTCGTTAGTATTCTAAAATTGCCGCAAAATGTCAGTGCACATCACTTCGTCGATGATACGAAAAAACAACCTTTATGATCCAACTCGTAAAAGTTATAACTACACAGCACTAATTTGTGATATAATTTGCCAGATAAATACAAATTATATCACAAAGAAATATACATATTACGTATGTATATATATGGAGAAAGAGAGAGTATATAGATAGATATAGCAACACACACATACACACACACACACACACACACACACACACACACACACACACACACACACACACACACACACACACTGTACACGTGTCGGGAACGTTCATACATCCAACAAGTGCACGCCACCAAAACAGTCCGGAATAAGAATGTGAAAAGTGCGTTGCGTTGGAAGCTTCCCTACGTAATAGTGTTCACAAAATCTCCACAATTCTCGCATAAAAACATACAGTAAATATACTACAGAGTTTTTTTTTACTACAAGTGGAGGTTTCCTGTTTTTTTTTCCCTGAACTTAATATAAACTGCATCCCACGGAATAACAGGCGAGGAATGAAAATAACTGTCTTAAAGTGGCTCTACATGAATACAATGTTTCCATGACTACACGCTGCCATTTTACTGGAATTATGATGTCCTGGAACACTCTTTAACATCACAATATAGTCCTGGATCACTCTTGACGTGAATTATATAGTTCTGGAACCCTTAAACTGGAACTATATTATCCTGGGAACACTCTTTACCTTCATAATACTATCCTGGAACCCTTAAACTGGAATCATACTGCCTGGAACACTCTTTGCATGAGGCGGACTTGGTTGTGGTGGTCTGGATCGCCTATCATCACACACATCCATTGAAAGACTTGAGAGATTAACAAGAGTGTGAGATATTAATGCCACATCACGCTCTCCTCCCTCTCTCTCTCTCTCTCTCTCTCTCTCTCTCTCTCTCTCTCTCTCTCTCTCTCTCTCTCTCTCTCTCTCTCTCTCTCTCTCTCTCTCTCTCTCTATGCCTCCATCCATATGTCCTTTGCTCTCTCACTCACCTCCCCCTCTCAACCTTCCTTCCCTTCCATCCTTCATTCTCTATTCTAACCTCTTCAATTTTTTTTTTTTCTCTCTCTCTCTCTCTCTCTCTCTCTCTCTCTCTCTCTCTCTCTCTCTCTCTCTCTCTCTCTCTCTCTCTCTCTCTCTCTCTCTCTCTCTCTCTCTCTACATGAATTCATTATCCTCTTCATCCCTACTCCTTCTCCTTACCTTACCCTCCCACACCTCCCTTCACTTTCCCTCCCTTCACCTTCCCTCCCCCTCCCTTCACCTCTCCTCTTCTTCTCTCCTTCCCTCCACGATTGTATCTCACACTCCTGTCTTGTTTTGTGCATAAATTCATTGCAAGGAATATATTACTCTTACATATTAGGTTGACAAGCAAGCAAACACACACACACACACACACACACACACACACACACACACACACACACACACACACACACACCATTTGCGAGAGAGAGAGAGAGAGAGAGAGAGAGAGAGAGAGAGAGAGAGAGAGAGAGAGAGAGAGAGAGAGAGAGAGAGAAAAAAAAAAAGAGAATAAAACGGGTTAACGAAAAATAACAAAAAAATTCGTAATCTCAAGACACTCCAAACTTAACAATGAAAAAAAAAAATTCTAATATTAAATGAAAGAAAAAAAATTCCTGGGTCAGCAAACTTATGATAGAAACTCGAGGCGAAAAATATGATTAAAAAAGAAGAAAAAAACAGCAAAATACACACTTTCAGCTTTTTTTTTTTTTTTTTTTTTTTGGTAAACTTTAGGTCGACAAACTTTCTCTCGAAGCAAAATACTGAGGAAGTCTGCTTGAGTCCTTTTCAAGCCAAAAAAAAAAAAGGAGACAATATGCTAATCTATCTCCTCTCCCAAAATTTTCCTCCTCCTCCTCCTCCTCCTCCTACTTTTTTTTTTTTTTTTTTTTTTTCTTTGTCCTCCTCTCCATTTACTTTCATTTCTTCTTTCTTTTTCTCTATTTCCTGTTCCATCGCCTTTAATTCCCTCTTCATCTTTTACTACTTATCGTTACTATTTCTATCTTTTTATCCTCTCCTCACTTTCTTTTCCTATTGGATTCCTCTTCCTCCTCCTCCTCCTCCTTTTCCCTCCTCTTCCTCCTCTTCGTCATCGTCGTTGTCCTCTTCTTCCTCTTCTTCATCTCTTGCTACTCGTTTTTATTTTCATCATTTCTCCTTTACCTCCTCCTCTTCCTCCATTCGTTCTCATTCGCCTTCTTTCCTTCTCTCTCATTCTCTTCTATTTCTCCTTTCATTCTTGTTACTTTTTTTGTCTTTCTCTCTCTCTCTTCCTTCTTTTACTTTTAATCTTCTTCCTCATCGTCTTTCTTTATTTTCTTTCATTACGTCTGAGTTGCAGTATTGTTTTATCGCTTCTCTCTCTCTTCCTTTCTTTATTTTCTCTTCTTCTCTTCTTCCTTCTTCACCTTCCTTTTTATTCCTCTGTTAGGTTTTCATTTCTTTCTTGCATCTTCCAGTCGATTTCCTCTCTTTTCCTAACCTCCTCCTCCTTCTCCTCCTCCTCCTCCTCCTCCTCCTCCTCCTCCTCCTCCTCCTCCTCCTCCTCCTCCTCCTCCTCCTCCTCCTCCTCCTCCTCCTTCTCCTCCTCCTCCTCCTCCTCCTCCTCTTGAGCAACAAAAACAAAAGCCAAAACATAAAAGCAAAATTACAAAGCATCTTGAGGGAGAAATTTTTTTCTTTTCATTTTCTTTCGTTAATTATAAGTCTCTCTCTCTCTCTCTCTCTCTCTCTCTCTCTCTCTCTCTCTCTCTCTCTCTCTCTCTCTCTCTCTCTCTCTCTCTCTCTCTCTCTCTCTCGTGGTTCCTCAAAAATGCCTCTTGACACCGCCAGCCTAAAGAAAGGGACAAGTTGGTCGTCGCTGTGAAAGTGTGGACGCGGCAGAGGGCATGTTCCTCTCCCCTGACCTGACCTGACTTGTTCGTGACCTCAAACCTGACCTGTCCTCCCGAAGATAGGTAGACAAAAGAGGAGGAATCATAAAAAGAATAAAAAAAAGGAAATTATAACCACTTCATTATTCTTTCTGTTTGTCTCTCTCTCACTCTTTTTTTTGGGTTAAAGAAATTGGCTGTAACGGAAAGAGGAACGGCAAGAGTATGCTGTATAAAGTTGAATAAAATAGAAGATGTAAAAACTGATAAAATGTGTTAATATACAAACTAC
>JAXIVD010007956.1:15000-18724 GCA_036785275.1 Cancer borealis | reverse complement strand
GGAAGAGATGAGAGAAGAGGAAAGATTGGAAGGAAAAAAAAAGTTGTCAGGCCAGAGGGTGAACAAGAAGAAGGAAGAGACAAGAATCAAGAATAACACCTCAGGGAAGGAAGAAAAAGGACAAAGAAATAAAAGAAAAAAAGAAAGAAGAAGAGATATAGAAATGTTTCACCCGAGGACCAAAAAGAAAAAAGTGGAAGGGAGAAGTGAGATGAAAAAAAAAAAAAAAAAAAAACCAGATACTAGAGTTTGTTGATCGATCAGAAATGTATGTATGTATGTATGTATGTATTTGTGTTCGTATCCTTAAAAAAAAAAAAACCTACATTACGATAGTACATTATATTACATCCTATTCCTGACCTATAAACGAAAAAAAAATCCTTAACTAGCCAAAAAAAGAAGAAAAAAAACAAATAATGAGATAGGAACAGAGAGAAAGAGACAATTTTTTCTTAATTAACTCGGCGAAGAAAGACAAAAAAAAAAGGAGAAAGATAGAGATAGAAAGAGAGTGAGACTATTTTTTCCAGCCTCAGTAAAACAGGTGATAGAGAACAGAGGACAGTCAGTAAGGGAAAGAAACTTGCCGTCACGCACTTACTGATTACGGGAAAAAAGTGTGTGATCGAGTTGTCAGGAGTGAGATTGGCGCGCAGTAAAAGTAAATTGAGTAGGTTAGCGAGAGACTCTGAAATGAGGCTGAAGAAGAAAGCTAGTGTGCTAGTATACTCTTAGAAGCGAAAAGAGAAAGAGAGAGAGAGAGAGAGAGAGAGAGAGAGAGAGAGAGAGAGAGAGAGAGAGAGAGAGAGAGAGAGAGAGAGAGAGAGAGAGAGAAAAAAAAATTGATTCTAGTATACTCTTA
Organism: Cancer borealis; assembly: GCA_036785275.1. Classification (NCBI taxonomy): domain Eukaryota; kingdom Metazoa; phylum Arthropoda; class Malacostraca; order Decapoda; family Cancridae; genus Cancer; species Cancer borealis. The sequence goes on along the minus strand of JAXIVD010007956.1, from coordinate 17,859 downwards.
GAAACGAAAGCAGGAGAGAGAAAAAAGTGAGAGAATGAATAATAAAAAGAAAATACGTATACACTTAGAAACAGAAGAGAGAGAAAGAGAAAGGTAGAGAAAGTGAGACAATAAAAATAATATAAAAAAAACAACCACCACATTATATCATTATAATCTAATCTTTTTTTTATAAACCACGAAACTATATTAAAAAAAAGCCAATATTCGATACTAAACAAAATAACTCCTATAACATTATTTTGAGGCATAAAATCCACGTATATGCAGAGAGAATGTATGGGAGGAAGGAAGGAGGGAAGGAAGGGGAAGGGGGAATAGAGAAGAGAGAAGGGGGACAGGGGAGATAAGGGGAAGATGAAGGAGAGAAGATGCAAGGGGGCCTAAAGGAGAAGGCGAAATGGAGGAGAGAAAGGGAAGGGGGTGATATATGAGAGAAGGGGAAAGGGGGAAATGGATGAGAGAGAAGGGGGAAAGGGGAGAGATAGAGGAGAGAAGATGAAAGGGTATTGGGGAGAGAGTGCAAGGATGATGAAGAGCGGGAGGGAGAAGGAGGAGGAGGAGGAGGAGGAGGAGGAGGAGGAGGAGGAGGGTGAGTGTGGGTGAGGTATGAGAGATGACGGGTCGTTAGGGAAGGTTACGGTTTGATGAGGGAAGGAAGCGTGATTAGGAAAGATATAACGAAGACCATTAGCCACACACCCACACACACACACACACACACACACACCCACCCACCCACACACACCCACACACACACACACACACACACACACACCCACCCACCCACCCACACACACACACACACACACACACACACACGCTGACCTTCATTACGTTTTCATTGAGAAATTATAAAATATATTCCGTTCAATGAAGGTTTTTATTATATTCAAAACTTAATCTAATATACGAATTGTTGAATGATTATTAATGGAGGAAGGAAACTTTTAATACCAAATAAAAAGTAAAAGGATTAATATGCAAGCTACAATATTATCTTTAAACACACCAAAAAGGTATGTTCAAAAATGCATATAAGTGTATTGGATACTGGCGCAAAGTTTCAAGGCCACACGATTTTCAAAGACTTTTCTCCAATTTTTTTTAGTTTTACCTTCGGCATGAGCGCATTCCTTGCTTGTATATGTAAACACGTTCTATATTCTCTACTCTTTTCTGAGGCATCGAGTCTTATCTGCAGAACTGACTTATTTTGCCAATCTTCATGTGAACGGAAATCACTGAAAATGCACCGATGAACTTCAGAATCTTTGTAAATCCTTCACTGCGATCCTCTATTGCTTAAGTATAACCTCCTCTAACCTAAGCAAACCTAACTAAAGCTAACCTCACCTAACCCAGCAAACATTAATACATTTACGTGTGTGTGAATCTACAAACATACATCCTAATCTTTACAATACCTGCAATCTAACACCTTAAGTGGAACAAATAATCTCTATCATCCATAACTCTCTCCCACTCCCTCTCTCCCTCTCTCCCTCTCTCTCTCTCTCTCTCTCTCTCTCTCTCTCTCTCTCTCTCTCACAGGTGCCCAGGTGAGGTCTAGGCAGGTGGGTTGTGTAGGTCTATCATCAAACAGCTTCCTCCATACTGCTAATGGTGCCACCCGCCGTCTCGTTCTCATTAGCTAAAAGGTATTGTCTGCCACCCACAGAACACCTCTCTTTCACCCTTCCTGCCACAGAGGGGAAACAGGACGCCACAGAGGGGAGGTTGTCTATGTCTCACTCTCTTTATCTCTTTCCTTCACGCACACTAGTCGCTAAAATGCGTTTGATGGGGTTGATCAAGGCGAGAAGGTGAGGTTTAAATGCAAACTTCTTCCTCGTCTATTTATCTTTTTTTTGTTTTTCTCTTCCTCCCTCCTTTCTTGTTTTCCTTCTTTTTCATTTTTTTTTTTTTTTTTTTATCAAACTCTTCCTCCTCCTTCACCTTCCTTTCTCTACCTTCTTGTCTTCCTTTCTCTTTCTCTTTCCACACTAGAAGGGTAAAGCGACACACCTGCGGCAGGTATTAATTAAGTATTGAGGTGATTAATAGTGCCTGCAGCGTGTATGTGTGTATGTATGTATACCTTGGGCCACGGTTTTAATACCTTCCTGGACGTATCAACAATATTACCAGAAATAATAATAATGATAATAATAATATATGTGATGACCAAGTTTCCATTACAGTCTTCAATACCAACCTCGTAATAAATTGTATCTATTAAATACATAAACATAATTTTGATTAATCACTATACCTCAAACACCTTCAATAACTAAAAACCAAACTCAAAAAAGGCAAATATAATACAAATACACTAATTAACAGTCAGGTACATAATGGAACACCTGGACAAGACAAGACAAGAGAAGGGAAAGGAAGGGAAGAGAAGGGAAGGGAAGGGAAGGGAAAGGAAAGGATGGGTAGGCAAGGGAAGGGCAGGTAAGGGAAGGGAAGGGAAGGCAGCTGGAGCGGTGAGGAGAGAAACCTTACTTCTAACGTGACATTCCTGAAAAGTATTACCTCATTCAACTCTCTGTGAGGCTTGCAATATATCCAAGTAACGCGCTCTTAGGGTGGATGTATGGCTGATTTTGGAAGAAAGGAGAGGAGAGGAAGGAAGGTAGGAGGGTAAGGTAAGGTGAGGTGAGCTGAGGTAAGGTGAGGTAAGAAAGGGAAGGGAAGGGAGGAGAGGACGAGAGGAAGGAAGGTAAGAAGAAAGGAAGGAAGGAAGGAAGGAAGGAAGGAAGGAAGGTAGGAAGGAAGGGAAGAAGGAAGGAAGGAAGGAAGGGAAGAAAGGAAGGAAGGAAGGAAGGAAGGAAACGAGATTGCAAGTGTTTC
>JAXIVD010007956.1:0-7500 GCA_036785275.1 Cancer borealis | reverse complement strand
TGGATTTATCACTATGTACATCTTACCTTCTTAAAATATAACAATCATCTAATCAATCACGTTTATTAATACTTTCTATTCCAGTCATCAATTTATCAACCTTACTTTATTCATAAGCTATATTTATTACTATCTAATTTTAGCACCAATTTATTTACCTTAATTTACTTTATTCTCAACTATTTTCATCCTTTTTATCATAAAACACCTTTATTTTTATCCTCATAAGCCATACTCTCATTTATCACTACCTAATTTTAGCCTCCAATTTATTTACCTTTTTTTTTTATCCTCAGCTATTCTCATCCTTTTTTTCCTATCCGGCACTGCATCATAACACACAGCTATCTATTACACGCTACACTATCTACATACATCATAAACACACAACGCAGCAACACGATACAGACAGCAACAGCAACAGCAACGTGATCTATAAATAAACTAACCTTCCATACAGTATACATTCCATCACGTGTCTGTATACAAACACACGAAACACTGACACGGAATACAGATAGAGAGGGATGGAAACGCGCTTCTCTATATGAATTGTGTGTTGATAAAAGCTTCACTAAGGAGCCTCAAACACGCTATAGGTACGTATATACACGTGACATGGTGTTAGGCACGTAAGAACCTCTACTTTTGCACGGTATTCCTGGAAACATGAGAAGATAATAGTGTGTACATGTGTTTAATAAAAAAATATTATCCTTTACTAGATATCAAATGTTTAACTATTTGTATCTTTTGTCTTTCCTCGAGTACAAATAATGTGTTGAAATCGCAAGGTATATTATACAAGGGAAAAAAATCTATCTATGTTAGTAAAAGAAAATTGTTGCGTGTTACGTATAACTCTGGATTGAAAGTGACAAGGTATGATTACTAAGTCCTCGTTCGGTACTAATCAGGCTTTAAAAATGACGATGTGCATTCACGCCATAAATTGTAAAAAAAAATGTGTGAAGTGAAAATTTTATATAGTGTATATTCTCATTATGGAAAGATTACCTCTGATGATGGATTCAGGATTTAACGTGGCTGTTGGTTTTAAGTATAAATAACAATATGACAAAGAATAACTTAAAAAAAAAAAATTAATAGTAATACTATTACTACTAATAATAATAAACTTAATTACAAACTCAATACAGTTCTCGAAAGACAAATATTTACTCTTCTCTTCCCCTTCCCCTTCCTTCTCTCTCTCTTTCTCTCTCCCTCTCCCTTCCCTTCCTCTCCCTTACTTACATCAGGTGCGAATATTATAGAGAAAGAAAAAAAAAAAAGAGAAAAAAAAACAAGTGCAGTAACCGAAGCGCAGAGTATTTCCACGGGACCACATATTTACATCTCATTAAACTAAATTGAATCTCGTTTAATACATGTTCTTCCCCAGGTGGAGGCAGCCCCGTTAGCGTGAGCCTCTGATGCACACCTTGCCTGTATTTGCATAAAGTGCGCGAAAGGTGCGGAATCGAAGCCAGAGTCATTCCACCTTGAGCACGTCTCGCCTCTAAGGATATTGCGGCGTAAAGAAAACTGTGATAGAGTTACTTGGCCTCGCGATGCAGAGAAATTGAATGCCAAGAAATATACTATGGTACCCCAGAGCGTTTTCTGTGCAAGATTTACGATGAATAATAATGATTCAATTCCGGGATGCATGTAAAATTGTGCTGGATTCTAATTAATACCAGATGATCAGAACTATTATAACTCCAGAATGAATAATATTAATGATAATAAAAGCGCAGGTAAATGATATCAGATAAGCAGATGTGTTAATATGAAAGGAAGGCAGGAAGGGAAGAAGGAGGAGGCGGAGGAGGAGGAGGAGGAGGAGGAGGAACACATAGTAACACATAGGAAGAATAAACAGCAACAGGCCTACTGGTCCTTACGAGGCTGTTTGCGATAGAGGAGGAGGAGGACGGGGTGAAAGGGAGTGTAAAAACAGGAAGGGGAAGATCAGTCGAGAATAAATGGAAAAAAGGAATGAAGGATAGCACCAGAGAGGAAGAGGGAGGGAGAGGGAGAGGGAGAGAGGAGAGAGAAGAGGAGGGATGGGAAGGATAAATGGATGAATGGGGTGCAGAGGAGGATAGGAGAAGAGGGGAAGGGGGGTAAGGTAGAGTTATAAAGGCGTTCCATGTTCCTGTCCGGCGTGGGGGTGCGGGGTGACATCGCTTCCCGTGTACAGTTTAGGGGAAGCATTTTTTCATTTTCCGTATCATTTCATAGCGTGTTTTTCAGTGTCGACACGACGCGATGTATGAAACTCCAAACAAGAATGTACCTGTGGGCCGCCCTGGCAAGGCATAGAAGCCATAGATAGAGCACACGTCAGCCATTCCTTGGATGGAAACAGTCATCCAACAAAACAGTCATTGAACAAATATTCATGATTACAGTTGTAGAGTTTAATTAGGTCTATCAGATGCTGCGATGATATTTCCAATATCTCTAATAGCTTTTGAGAAAATTAAAAGGAAAGTTATGTTTACGAAAAAATGATACGATTTAATTTGACAGTGTAATTATTAGTCATAGAACAAATAGTAATAGAAGTAAAAGGAATCTATAATTATTGCTATTATCATCATTATCATTCTTACTATCATTATCATTATTATTATTATTATCTAAAACACACATACTTTAACTTTCCCGTATATTCTTGTAAGGATCCTTACTGCCATCGGTGCCAATGGCTATGGAAGTTAATTATTTTCATTAAACAATGTAATGCAGTATTTTTATAGTACTATCAAGCTCCATCAAGATGATATGATAGCCACCAGTAACCCACGTATACTCCTACACACGACATATTACACGGTCAGGGGTAATATGTCGTGTTGGTCATGACGGGCCGATCAAAACCTTCACTACTGACTGTCATCGGTGCCAATTGCTTTGGAAGTTAATTATTTTCATTAAATAATGTGATGCAATACTTTTATTGCACTGTTAAGATGATATGATAGCTACCAGTAACCCACGTATACTCCTACACACGACATATTACCCGGTCAGGAACACATGTAGTCTTAACTTCTACGTATATTCTTGTAATGACTCTTACAACTCAAAGCAGTTCATAATTAAGCTTTACGACACATTTAACCATCTATATATATATATATATATATATATATATATATATATATATATATATATATATATATATATATATATATATATATATGAGTATCGCAACGCAACGTTCGATAAACAACATGAAGTTTATAAACACCACTAGAAGGAAGATGAGGAGGTGGTTAGAATGTCATATAAAAACCTCATATTCCTTCTTGCTTTGCGGGTGGTGTCTAATTATCACATGTCTGAAGGAATACTAATACATTTTTGTCTCGTCTACCCTAAGGAATCACTGTACTATACTATACCACGGAACTACTACCTAAAGTTTAAGTAGTAGTTCCGGAGTATAGTATAGTAAGAATTTTTGCATCTTATACTGTTTTATCTCTCTCTCTCTCTCTCTCTCTCTCTCTCTCTCTCTCTCTCTCTCTCTCTCTCTCTCTCTCTCTCTCTCTCTCTCTCTCTCTCTCTCTCTCTCTCTCTCTCTCTCCAGGTTTTGATTTCTTCCCTCCTCCCTCCTTCATCCTCCCTCCGTCACACTTCTTCTTTCTTCCTTTGTTCAGCAGACTTGAAAAAATCTAATGAAATCGAAGAACCGTCCCACACCCTCTCTTCTTTTTTATCTCCTCCTCCTCCTCCTCCTCCTCCTCCTCCTCAAGTGGCTTCTACACAACGCTTCTCTCCAGGAAAAAAAAAAAAATGCAAGAGACGCAAAATGAACACAAAAAGAGACCAAAATAGTAACAAAAAAGGTCAAATAAAAAGAAATTGAATGTTCACCTTTAATTACCAGTTGCTAAGAAAAAATAATATAATAAAAAGTATTAAGAAAGAAAAACAGCAAGAAACAATAGGGAACGAAGTATAAAGAGAACAGAAGCAGAGATGTGGGGTAGAAATTAAGGTTACGTAAAGAAAAAAACTAAGAGTAAAGAAAAAACTAACAGGGAACGAAGTATAGAGAGAATATAAACAGGGGTTGGATACCAGGGTTAGGGTGTACAGGGTGACAGGGTGACAGGGTGGTAGGAAGTGTGTAGGAATAATCTTCACTAATGAGAGACAGGGTTATACTTTCCTCTAATGGGTTCCAAATCAGCAAGGAATTGTAACGTAAAATTGACATCATAGTTTCCCGATTCCAAATGTCAATCAGGAGTTAGTGCCGAAAAAATAACACATAAAGGCCATTTACCTTATTAAAAAGGATATGAAAAAAAAAATCATAGAGGGAGAGAGAGAGAGAGGGAGGGAGAGGTAGGATTAAATTCGACCTCAAACTAGAGCACTGAATAAAAAAAAAAAATAAAATAAAATAAAATAAAATAAAAAAACAAGAAGACCCACCCAAAAAATAAAATAACATTAAAAAACAGAAAAAAACTAAGAAAAATGACAGAAAAAAAACCCATTAGACACCCAAACCAAACAGATTCCCTTCCAAACCTTACACACGATGGGAAAATTTGCATCTAATGAAGTGATTGATGCAGGTGTTGAAGGCTATTAAGAAGGGGACAGGAACCACCTAGGGGCACCTCACACATTAATGAAGGCAGGGAGGGCAGAGGCGTTACACCTTAATTACCTAATCCCTGAACCTTCCTGTCCTCCTCATACAATTTACTTACACTGAAAAAAGGAAAATGAGAAGGAGGAGGAGGAGGAGGAGGAGGAGGAGGAGGAGGAGGAGGAGGAGGAGGAGGAGGAAGAGGAAATAGCAGCGGAGGCGGTAGAGGAAAAAACGATAATGCAGAGGAGAGAGAGAGAGAGAGAGAGAGAGAGAGAGAGAGAGAGAGAGAGAGAGAGAGTGTGTGTGTGTGTGTTGTTAGTGAATATTTCCAAGGCACGAGAATCTGAGGTTAGGTCTGGTAGGCACCTCAGCTGCTATTTAATTAAGAAGCTGCAAGGATAAATCTTAACTTCGATGCCTTAGCGGAGGAAGAAATATGTGTGAGAAATTTTCCGAAACACCTGCAGGAAATAGTTTACGGTAATCAGCTTCCAAGGCTTCACCTGTATAAGTAAATTCAGGTGTGTTCGTATGTGTGTGTGTGTTTATAAAAGAAGGATTGAGGAAGGTCGGGATTTTTGCCACGCCTAAGCCAGGGTCAAGGTACAGGTTTTAGACACTTTGTTTATGCTTAAGAGTAATAATTGTGTCCGATTGATGAAGTCTGAGGGTTAATTATACGAAGTCAAGGTAATTATTTATGCTTGTTTGTGTAAATGTAAACTAACACGTAATTAACATCAATTAATGTTGATTGTATTAAATTAAATTGGTTTAAAGAATTATTTCACTTCAGTTTTAGTTCATTTTTATTTTCTGTCTACGTGTTACAGTTATTTTCTTATTTCCGTCAGAAGTCAAGTCAATTTTCACTGCTTGGCATTTCATATCCATTCACTTTTCCTTCACATTCCCTTCACATTCCCTTCCTTTCAGCCTAACGCGACGTCTTTCAGAAACCCCCCAAAAAACTTTATTTATCAATTTCATCACCCAAGTCACTTCACACGATGTTGCGATCTCTCTCTCCCTCTCTCCTCTCTCTCTCTCTCTCTCTCTCTCTCTCTCTCTCTCTCTCTCTCTCGCTCTCTCTCTCGACACTCCTAAATCCACGCTCCATTTTCTTTTCATAAACTCAAAAACTTTCTCTCTATACCCATTTTCCCATGTTCATTCTCCCCTAAAATTCCCTTTAACTTATAATCCTCTCTTCAACCCCTTAATTCCGCTTTCAACAACCATAAAACATTTTCAACCTCTATATTCCTTCCCACAACCCTTGAACCCCTTTTGCCTAACCTTATCCTCCTCGATACATCCTCTTAGTAAGTCTTAAAACATAAACAGAATGGAACTATAACCTTGAAAAACGACCTTCAAGTCACAAAAACACTTTCAAGGATCTCAAACTCAGGCCACCGAGCCTCCAGTATCGACACTTCACCAATAGGCACTTGTGAGGCGAGGCGGGGTAAGAGGGACAGGGGAAACAAGCTGGGGGAAAGGGGAAAGAAGCCTGAGGAAGGGAAAAGAAGGTAGGGGAAGGGGGAACAAGCTGAGGGAAGGGGGAAGGAGGAAGGGGGAGGAGGAGGAACAAACTGCAATAATACTGAAATATTTTTGTTAGTGGATGAACGTAAAAGTCGAGGACGTGTTAAACTTGTACTGAATGAATTGTTTGATAAAAAAATGTTTGAGAGAGAGAGAGAGAGAGAGAGAGAGAGAGAGAGAGAGAGAGAGAGAGAGAGAGAGAGAGAGAGAGAGAGAGAGAGAGAGAGAGAGAGAGAGAGAGAGAGCATATAAACAAGATAAATATGTTGTACGGATGTATAAAAATAATGAAATAACTCGTGTTCTCTTACTCTTACTCTCTTTCTCTCTCTCTCTCTTAATTTATTCGTATATTCTTAAAGCTACGTACTGTACCTTTGACTTCACTTAACATTCACTGCAATCTTTCCTTATTATTCACAACACTAAAATACGTTCAAAGACCAAGGGAAGGTAATTGGAAATGCTTTTGCCATTCAAAGGAAGCGAGTTTTGAAATGGAAATCCCATCATACAAATTACGAATGAGAGAGAGAGAGAGAGAGAGAGAGAGAGAGAGAGAGAGAGAGAGAGAGAGAGAGAGAGAGAGAGAGAGAGAGAGAGAGAGAGAGAGAGAGTGTCACTAACAATTACCATGTCTTCGTGAACTGTACTTAATATGAATACTGAAAGCTATCACGCATCCCGCTGTTCAGATGTTACTTGAAGAGGCGAAAGGTGAGACAGATGGCAGGGAAGGGAAGGCATGGAAGGCAGGAGTAGGGCAGCAGGGGATGGATGCTGAGGAATGAGGTGCAAGGAAAGGATTTACTCGGATAAGAGTGTTGGAAGGGAGAGTAAAGGGAACAGATGGAAGGGATGATGAGCTAAGGTTCAATAGAGGAGGTAGGAAAGAGAAGGAAGGGAAGGGAAGGGAAGGGGATAGGAAGGAGAGTGTAGAAAAGAGAGGGATGAATGGAGGGGATGAGAGGAATGAAAGGGGAATAGAGGACGAGGATATGGTAGGAAAAAAAGGGATGTATTGAAGGGATGAAAGGGAAGGGGGAAAGGGAAGGGAAAGGGGAACAAAAGGCTAGAATGAGGATATGTCACGGAATTTCTCCATATATAAGGGTAAAACCAGGCCGCAAAACAAGCATATAAACATGTATTGATTTACTGTATGTTTTTTTTAGCATATAAATAATCAAGTATAATAGTGTGTAGTAGGGTGTAAAGTATGTTTATACACGCAGCTCAACAGTAAATATTCAGTGGTAGTTACTTTTAGAATACATGAATTAGGTCAAGAATCCACAAGACATGTTATCAATGAATGTTAT
>JAXIVD010007955.1:12500-15000 GCA_036785275.1 Cancer borealis | reverse complement strand
CCATGTGTCCTATCCTGACTACTAAATCCTAAAACCTGATCAATGTTTCCTTTATTAATTCCTTTTACCCATTTGAAACTCTCAATCATATCCTCTCTTGCTCTCCTTCTCTCTAGGGAGTGGAGATTAAGACGTTTTAACCTATCTTTGTAGGGTAAATTTCTCAGCCCCTGAATCATCTTGGTCATTCTTCTCTGGACTGCCTCCAAGGAGCCTATATCTTTCCTGTAATAAGGGGACAAAAATTGAGCTGTATAATCTAGGTGGGGTCTAACTAGCGCTAAATACAACCTCAGCATGACCTCAGAACTCCTATTTGTCACACACCTACTAATAAATCCCAGTATCTTGTTGGCCCTAGTTCTAGCTATAATACACTGTTCCCTGGGGCGCAAGTCACTGCTTATTTGAACTCCTAAGTCCCTCACACTATATGACCTTCCTAAGGTATTGTCATTTAATGTGTAGTCTACAGGCCTATTACTTTTACCTACGCTCATAATGCTACACTTGTTAACATTAAACTGCATCTGCCATTTCTCTGACCACTCGTAGAGCCTATTTAACCATAGAGCACTGAACATGGGTCAAATTGCACCCATGAAAAGTGTGGTCGCGCGCATGCGCACCGTTCCCGGCGAGGCAGGCGGCTGGGCCGCTGTATACCTTCAGGTTGCCCAATGAGCTAAGCGAGGTAGGTTACGCAACTCCACTCCTCTTCCTTGTTTTCCCGCTAGAACATGGTTTGAGTTTATTAAACCCAGTTCAGTGGTACCGTTAGTAAGATTTGGTTGGGTGTATTGGACCCAGTTCAGTGATAACGACTTATTTAAAAGACAATAAGTGATTGTGTAGCGATATACATTGTCTATTTGAGGCTGTAATTATGTTTTATGGTGCCAATATTATTATATGTGCCCCATAAACTAACATAAGTGTATAAAGGAGAAGATACTGGCATGGATTGCAACTCAGCCACCAGCTCACCAAAGACTTTACACAACCCTACAGCAACACGAACAGAAACATATCCAACAATTGGTTCACGTCTGTGCCTCTCCTACAGTACATGCTGAGCCAAGGGATGATTTTAGTGGGGACTGTAAGGGCCAACAAATGAGAAATTCCGGAACAAATACGGAGGAAAGATACACGCACACCTGGATTTTCTGCTTTTCTTTACACCAAGGGCATGACACTCGTATCCCATTTACCTAAAACAAAAACAAAAACAGCCAAGAAAAATGTGCTCCTGCTGTCACCATAATCTCATAACTACGGATTAGGGGAATATAATGGAAAGTTTCCTGATCATTAACAGTAGGTTGCAAGGGATAAGTACCAATGGACATGATTTGCGTGTGGATTCATAGTTCATAATCTTTGTTGCATCTTAGTAGTCATTTACTGATAGTTTCAAGGGCTTTTATAACAGGAAAACAACATTTTAGTGAAGATTTTGTCATTTTTAGAGCACTATAAAATGGTGTTTTTCTCACTCTCTTCCCTACAGGATGCGAGATTTCTAGGAAATAGAGACCACCTGGGAAGAGAGCCCAACATCCTAGGATTATTCTGTTTAAGTTTGGGCAAAATCTATGGAGACGTATTTTTTTGGCAGATTTATTTTTTATATTTATGAAAAATTTTCACTTTTTTACCCAAGTATCTTCAACTTTTCATATATAATCTATTTTGAATAAATAAGGCCTCTTAACAGATATAAGAACTTATGTAAGACCTAAACTACATGTTTACTTAATATAGTTAATACAAATGTATATTTATTATTTTTTCTTAATTTCCAAAAATGGGTCCAATGGACCCAGTTCAGTGTTCCCGTGAGATGAATTTAAGTTCAGTGCTCGAGGGTTAAGTCATCCTGCAGCATCCTAGCATCATCTAAACTCTTTACCGGCCTTTCTATCTTTGTGTCATCGGCAAATTTACTGATATCACTGTTTAGTCCTGTCTCTTAAGTCATTTATATATATTATGAATAACAACGTTCCTAGTACTGATCCCTGTGGTACCTCACTAGTGACATTACCCCATTCTGATTTTTTCCCATTAATCTGTACTCTCTGTTCCCTACTAGTAAGCCATCCCCTAATCCATTCTAGTACCTTCCCACCTATGCCATGAGCCTTCACCTTATTTAACAGTCTCCTATGGGGTATTCTGTCAAAGGCTTTATTGAAATCCAAATTAACTATATCATACTCGTCCTCCTTATCTATGGTTTCAAATATTTTCCTATAGAAAGATAATAGATTTGTCATGCATGACTTCTCCTTGTTAAAACCATGTTGACTATGTATAATTAGCTTGTGTTCATCTAAATGTTTTCTAATTGCCCTTGCTATGATAGCTTCTAATATCTTGCCTACTATTGATGTTAAACTGATTGGGCGGTAGTTACTACTTTCTGCCTTATCTCCTTTCTTGAATATAGGAGCTATTTGCCTGCCTCCATAGCCTAGGTACTACTCCTGTATTT
>JAXIVD010007954.1:12500-18725 GCA_036785275.1 Cancer borealis | reverse complement strand
CTGTCTGCCCTACATTGTTAAGGAAAAAAAATTGTTACTACGTAGTTGATTTTCCCCAACTTTCCCTTCCTTCCTTATGTTTCTGATCTAGTTTTCATCACTTTATTATTACTTTCATCAACCTTATACTCTCTCTCCTCGCCTTCTTTCTTTGCCCTTGACACTCATCTGTTTAATTTATCAAGTGTCAGGTGATCTACAGAAATACCCTTTTTAGGGCTAAACATGGCTAGTAGAATATCTTTTGTTAGGTCAGCGGATTACTTTTTCTTACGCTGAAACTTATCTTTAAAAAAAAGTTGTAGGGGGAGAAAGTTGTTTAATGGAGGAAGAGATACAATTTTTTTTTTGTCCTGCCTTCAAATATTTGTTGATAGCATTCACCTGTCAGAAGGTTTACCTGTCAATGTCTCCTAACTGAGAAAGTATTTGAGGAACGTAATTATGTCTTGCCAAGTAACCAAATGAAAGAAAGAAAAAAGGAAAAGAGGCAATAAATATTTTGCATTAGTAGTAATAATTGTTTTTTTTCTCTCTTCTTTTTTTTCTCTCTCTCTCTCTTTGGAAAGTTTGTAATTTGGAAAGACATAATTGTTAGTTTTTTTTATTATTTTCATTTTACTTTTAGCTTTCCTTTTGCTTTTGTTTTTTTCTTACATTTTTTCTTTATGTTTGTCTTCATCGTCGCCGTGTTGCTTTTACGTCGCATTATCATCAAGTATTTCCCGTTCCCTTCTCCTCCTCTTCTTCTTCCTCCTGCACTGTCTTCTTCTTTGTTCTTCTTCTTCATCTTCTTCTTCTTCTTCTTCTGACTCCCTTCGATTTGCGTCTTCAGCTGACAGTTTCTTCTTCCTCTTCCATCATGTCTACCTCCTCTCCTCCTCCTCCTCTCCTCCCTCCTCCTCCTCCTCCTCCTCCTCCTCCTCCTCCTCCCTCCTCCTCCTCCTCTTCCTAAGTCATCCCCTCGTCCGCGAACAGGAATTTCTCCGCCTCCTCTGCACCTTCGCTCGTGTGAATAAAAAATAGAATTCTTATCAACGTTAATAATTTCACTTTCAAGTTAAGCAAAAAAGAAAACAAAAAGAAAGCAACACGATAAAAAAAATCAAGAAATTAAACGTTCCCTTTCACTACTGGACTCTCCCTTTCTTTTTCCACTGCATTTATAGCGAGTTAGAGAGAGAGAGAGAGAGAGAGAGAGAGAGAGAGAGAGAGAGAGAGAGAGAGAGAGAGAGAGAGAGAGAGAGAGAGAGAGAGAGAGAGAGAGAGAAGAGAGAGAGAGAGAAAAAAAATTAATACGCAAAATCTAGATATAAGGCGTGTAATACCAGACAAGAGATAATGATGATGATGATGATAATAATAATGATGATAGTGAATAAGAATAGAGTGTAATATTAGTAGTATGTGTTTGATGGTAGTTGTGATGGTGAAAATGTTGAAAGTGGTGATGGTGGTGGTGGCTATGGTGTTGATAGTGATGATAGTGGTGTGGTGATGATGGTGGTGTTGGTAGTGATGGTGTGCAGAATGAAGGCAACACTGACCTTTGACCTAGTTTCCAGGTAGGAGATGGTGTTCTCAGACGACTGGTCAGGGGGGGTAAGGGTGAGGGGATAGGAACCGGTTTGGGGGATAGGAGAGAAAGAGGACAGAGGGGGAAGAAGGAGAGATAGAATAATGAAGAGGAGAGAAAGACAGTGGAAGGAAGGAATGGGGAAGGTGAGGGGAGGAGATAGGTAGAATAGGAGACAGGAGGAAATGAGTAAAGTAAGGAGGAAACAAAGGAAATAGGGAAAGGGAAGCAAAGGAAGAAGAAGGAAAAGGAGGGAAAAGAGAGGGAAAGAGAGGAAGACAGAGAAGGAAGGAATAAGAGAAAGAAAGGAAGAGAACTGGTAAGGAAGGAGAAGAGGGAGAGTAAGCAACGAAACGAAGGAAAGGGAAAAAAGAAACTAGGATGAGAGGAGACAAATACTTACGGATGAGAGAGAAGAGAGAGAGAGAGAGAGAGAGAGAGAAGAGATAGATAATAGATAGATAAGAAAGAGAGAGTAAACATAGCCAGTAATACAAACAGACTGAGAAAATCTTCCCATGATAGTTTAGCCTATCCCCGACCTCCTTCCCCCTCTCTCTCCCTCACTCTCTTTCTATTTTGATCTCCTCTGGTGGCGAAATGAAATGCAGGGGGAGAGCACAAGTGACAATATAATAACCACAACATTCAAAAAGAGAGAGAGAGAGAGAGAGAGAGAGAGAGAGAGAGAGAGAGAGAGAGAGAGAGAGAGAGAGAGAGAGAGAGAGAGAGAGAGAGAGAGAGAGAAAAAAAAATAGACATAGCCAGATATACAAACAATCACATCACAAATTAACGGGTTCTAGATAGCCCGTGTGTTCCCTAGATAGATGGGAACACGGTAGACAACCACCCATATTACAATTTTTTTTTCCTTTCTTTAAACATATGAAACATTTAATGGCTCTTTAAAGATTTCGGTGCTTTTAAACCTTTACATGTTGTTGAAGTACCGAACGCTTCGAACAGGACACCGAAGCGATGCGACTCACTTAGCACCAGTGCCGACGGGCTTGTTGTGACGTGTAGGTGCGTGTCGGATTCCGTGCTTTCCCGAACACTTATTTGTGGTCAAGGAGAAGCAGGTGTACCGTAGACCCCCTCAGCCTGTCCACCACGACCCAGCAGGTGCGTCTAAGCAGGTAACAATTGTATAGATATATAACCATGGAGTGTATAGTGAGCATCAATACATGAGTGTGCTCCCAGCTAGTCTAGTGACGCCGCTAGGCCGAGACACCATATGATTGCCGGTTTTTTCATATAGCACTACATTGTCTTTCATCCATTTCACATTTCATAAGACTGTATTATGGTTATTGAACTTCTTAAATATAGTGAAAGAAAATGAATGATGATCGCAATGGGAAGTCTTAAGGCCTAGGAAAGCGAGAATTGACGTCGATAGTTGAGTTGGTTAGTGGCGAGGTTGGCGGACCTGTTCACGTGACCCCCGCGCTGAGACCCACGATGTACCGCCGTCACAACATTCTCATCCTTGCCATATTAGGGGTGTCTCTTGTATTTTTATTTATTTATTTATCTATCTATTTATTCATTTATTTACTTTATCATCTATCATATTCATTTATTCATATTACATGTTTAGCTTTCATGGCCTATAAGTAATGGAATTCAAATAGTGTTTGGTGTATGTATATGTATGTATGTATGTGTGTGAGTGTGATTGATCAGTATTTCCTCAGCTTACCTTACGTTACATAGATTAATTATGTATACAGAGCGTACCACGTATACATAGCAAGCTTAAATAAAATTACTTTCAATTAACTTCCTTCAAGACATCGATAAGTCACCACCACATGCACGACTCTATGAATACCTGTCAGCTAATTATCTTGTTACTATAAAAAGTTCTACTGGTTCAAAGTCCTTGTGAGGATAAGATCACCCTTTTGTTTCTCGCTTCACCAAGGGGACAAGAATAGAAGATGAAAAGAAAAGAAAAGAAAACAGTGGATTGGTGCACATGAAACGTAATGCAAGAAGTAAAATACAAGCAGTAACATTTTCTCTTCCTCTCTCTTTTTATTCTCTCTCTCTCTCTCTCTCTCTCTCTCTCTCTCTCTCTCTCTCTCTCTCTCTCTCTCTCTCTCTCTCTCTCTCTCTCTCTCTCTCTCTCTCTCTCTCTCTCTCTCTCTCTCTCTCATTATGCGTGAATGTCCGTGAGCTTAACAAAGGGACCTTTTTTCCCTTCCAACCTTCACCTAACCTTGAGACTCGTAGGGCGCTGAGACCCGTTAGGTGGAACACTATGGGCACTAAGGGCGGGCATGTGAAGGGCACGAAGACCTAGCCCTTCTGCAGGATAAAGTGCATGACCAAGAGAGAGAGAGAGAGAGAGAGAGAGAGAGAGAGAGAGAGAGAGAGAGAGAGAGAGAGAAGAGAGAGAGAGAGAGAGAGAGAGAGAGAGAGAGAGAAGAAAAAAAAAAAAGGTTACGTAAGCAAAAAAAAAAAACAATACTGGATTAAAAAAGCTTCAAGGTATTTCATGTCTCCTAAGAAAAACAAACATTTCGTAAGAGGTAAAAGTCGTCGGGGTGTTTGTTTTTAATGTCGAAAAATCACACAGCTCGTCACTCTGATTTCCCGCTGAATTAGTGCATGAACCAAACCTAATCAGGAGGACGAGGAACACCACGGCTTGCCTCACACACACACACACACACACACACACACACACACACACACACACACACACACACACACACACACACACACACACACACACACACACACAATGTATCTCTTACTTTCAACGTCTATTTCTCTCTTACTAATTATACATCTCACTATCCTCATATTTTTACATCCCTCATAGCTGGCCACGTGTATTAGTACGCCACAGAGGGAGGCCAGATGAGGGTGAGGTGAGGAGCAGTTTCCCTTGTTGGTCCTCAAATCAGTAAGGGAACCGAAGCCTGAAGGACGGGAGTTACCGATCATTTTGAGGCAGATTAACTTCACCGTGGATGCTGTGGAGGCTGAGATACATGGAGAGAGGCAGAGGGAGGGGAAGAGAGAGTAGGGTTTGGTTAGTTAGAGTAGTTAATGTCCCTTTACGTAGCCTTGATGTTGATGGCTTTGCTCTGGATCGCTACCTGATGAAAGTGTAGCCGATGTGTGGTAAATAACCTCCTGGTATTCTTAGCCACGTGGTCGGAGGTCGCTTGAATGCAAAGGAAAAGAAATCTAAAGCATGTATCTGATCTTTAACTTTCCCTCGGAGTGTATCAACGGTAATTCAAGAGCAGTGTGTCATCAGGGAGTCCAGACACGTCGCAGTTCGTGGTTGCGTGGTTGGTGGAGCTTGTTTAAAGGGTCGCGCTATCTTTGTTTTTCTAGAGGCTCACGCTATATCCACAAAGACCTTATTGGTAAAAAAAAAAAAAAAAAAAAGTGAATAGTTTGGCCTCGAACGGATATATTTTTCTAAGGTTATGATTTGCACAGACACACCGACGTATGAGGTGAAGGGAAGGATAGAAAGATAGGATGTTAAGCTGAAAGGGAGGAAAAAGAGGAAGGGTTAGTTAGTGGTAAAATGGGAACAAATTTAGTGATGTTAAAGCTAATAGAAAAAATGATAGAGCTGTAGAGAGTTTACTTAGAAAGAATAAAGAGGAAAGTGTGAGAGGGGCGATCGAAGATGTTTCATTTTGCGTGTTAGCGACAAGTTGTGGTGGTGTCTGGCCTTCCTTCCATCCCCTCCCGCATCTCTTCAGCACGACTGTGACCCCAGTGACCACCACTCACTTGTCGCAGCGATGGCCATGCCGTGAAGGTGTGTTGGGGCATTGGGGGGTTGGGTCGTTGGGGGTGTCTGCAAGGCAATCCATGTGTTGTGTCCTAGGTGACTTCTGCCCCCCTCAGCCTCCTGCACTGAGGGCGAGGGATGCAGATGGCCGTTACGCAAGCAGTGTTCACCAACTTTCTCGTATAGGCCGTGCGAGCCTCCAGCTATTCGTGATCACAAGGAGCCGCCTGATATTTTCACACGTCAAGGCTGGCAGGTAAAGGGAGTCTTTCACACTCATACGTGGTCGTACGTACAACAACAAATTACCATATGGAAAGTGTAAATTTGTCTAGCAACGTTACACTCGCTCAAGTATACCCTGCGAGGAAATAATTTGTCGGTAACCACTGCCTTCTGGTAACTGAAATTTATTTGTGACCTTTGCCTCCACGCTGAAGAAGGTCAAGCCCCTGACCAGCCACCATGTGCTTCCCTACCCCCTCCCCTCTTCCCACCAAGGTCACCGGAAAGATTGCATGACGCCCCGAGGCAGACTGACATGCATCTCCCTTTCAACATCTGGAACAATGATTAAATATTCCAACAAGAACTGGCTATTTCTGGTCGTGTAATTATTTGAGTATTTCTTCCCACACAAGAGGATGTCGACAGTAAGGATGGATAACGTTCTACACAGTGAGTCATGCATTTCAACACATGACAAGTGACGCTCTTTGCTTCCTCTCAAGGGACCTTTTTGTTGTCTGTTTGGCATGCTACCAAGAATCCAACGGCAGAATCAGTAAGCATTGTTTGGAGACATAACTGTTAGCTCCTCGTGTCTGAGAACAACTAATATATACAAGATTATTTCACAGCATCAAAAGAT
>JAXIVD010007954.1:0-7500 GCA_036785275.1 Cancer borealis | reverse complement strand
CATGATACTTAGAGAGAGAGTCAGAACCAAGTGTTTAGTTCATCAGTTACTGTCATAATGTATCTGTTTTTAAGGTGAAGACTTAATCAAAGGTGAACCTCTCCTTTTTTTTTGAGGGGTGGGTGGGTGGGGGAGAAGTAGTTTCGTAATATATATCATTCTTTTTGTGAGGTTTAAGTTGTGATTTATTTTATGTATTGAATAATTTGTTTGCTATATTTATTCATTTGTGTTTTTTATTACAGTTTTTTTTCGCAGTTGCATCAGATTTTTGAGGCTGTAGTATAAAGGTTGTTTTATTTATACGATTTCAAGTGGATGGCAAGAAAGAGTACTTGTCATGAAAGTGGTTAAAAAAGAGATGGACTGTAGTGAGTGAGTGCGTGAGTGAAGGAGTGAGTGAAGGAGTGAGTGAAGGAGTGAGTGAAAAGGAATGAGTGAGTGAATGAGTGAAGGAGTGAGTGAGTGCGTGCGTGCGTTGGATTGTTAGCTTGGTTCATTTGCTACTTATGAACGAGTGAAGAAGGCAGGAAAAGGTTAGGAATATGGGAGTAAGCAAATGTGATTGGGAAGGAGAGAAGAAAATAGAGAAAAGAAAGGAAGGAAGGAAACAAGCAAGGGAAGATACGAGGAGTTAAGAATGAAGACCATAGACTTCCCAGCAACAGAAGAATAGGTTGTAACTATTGAAATATATAGCTTCATGCAACGTACCCAACGAAAGAAAAAAATATATATAGAAGAAAAAGAAGGAAGAAAACCGGTTGTGGCTACGTGGCGCAAGAAGACATAGATATAAACAGATACACACAGCACACCAAACAACGAGACATAGAGAAACGACACGTATTCTTAATGTGAGGAAGAACAAATGAAACAAATTGGAGAAGGAGGAGAAGCGGGAGACAGAGAAAAGGAGGAGGAGGAGGAGAAGGAGGATGAAGAGAGGAAGAAGGAGGAGGTGGAGGAGTGTAAACGCAAAAGGACAATGCATAAATATTTCATGCAAACACAGACAGAGAATCATTTGAACAAGCAGCGAAGGAGGAAAAGAACTAAGGATCAACATGGATTTAACAGGGAATGATAAGTAAGGAGACTCAAGCGCCGGCAAGTGAAGGGGAAGAGAGGAGTGGAGACAAGAGGGAACATAGCAGGAGGTAAAGAGAAGAGAGGCAGCGAGTAGAGCGCCACTTACACCCACCCACCTTGACACACTCCATGAGCCTGGCCCTTACCTTGCAAAAACGTCAAAAGGAGGAGAATGAAGAGGAGGAGAAACCGGAGAAAATGAGGACTTGGAAGAGATGATGGAGTAGCAGCTGCAGAAGAAGAGATGGAAGAGGATGAAGTGAAGGTGATGGAGAACGAGTAGCTAGAAGAAGAGGACGAG
This sequence comes from Cancer borealis, assembly GCA_036785275.1. Classification (NCBI taxonomy): domain Eukaryota; kingdom Metazoa; phylum Arthropoda; class Malacostraca; order Decapoda; family Cancridae; genus Cancer; species Cancer borealis. The sequence goes on along the minus strand of JAXIVD010007954.1, from coordinate 6,107 downwards.
GAAGGAAAATGCAGGAAGGAAAATGCAGGAAGGAAAAAATGAGGAAAAAAACGAGAAGAATGTATGTAGTATGATCATGCCTAAAAATATTGAAAGGAGAGAGAGAGAGAGAGAGAGAGAGAGAGAGAGAGAGAGAGAGAGAGAGAGAGAGAGAGAGAGAGAGAGAGAGAGAGAGAGAGAGAGAGAGAGAGAGAGAGAGAGATCAATAGGTAAAATCAAAAAAAGCTTATCACAACAACACAAACATAGAGAATGGTTAGATAACGTAATTATAGGGAAGGAACAGTTGGCACAGACTGAAGATGGGTAGGGGAAGGTAAGGGATGGGAAGGGGAAGGAAGGGGATGGGAAGGGGAAGGCAGGGGATGGGAAGGGGAATTGAAAGGGGAAGGGGAGAGGCAGGCACTACAAGGACGAAGGGTTCACAACTCTATACGTCAACAGCAACAGTACTTTTTTTTCGTCCTATAATTTCGAAAAAGGGTGCCCACAAAAACATAATAAAAAGATCGATATTGCTGTTCTATAAAGAGAAGATAAAAACTGTAAGAGATATAAAAAAAAAGTCATAAACTATACTCGCAAAAAAAAAAGTAGAGATGATATATGATCGTAGATGTTTAAAAAAGGATTGAGTGTGATGTTTATGAAGAGATAAACAAAAGGGATTAACTCTCCTAAAAAAACAAAAACAAAAACATCAACTACAACAACAATAGCAATAGCAGTAGCGCATCACCAATTAATATTCATGACACTATCTTCCTCATACGTCAACCATAAAATTCACACCTGGAAGAACAGTAAACTCATCAACACTTCCTGGCTGGGCTTCCTGGTAAAGATTTTAGTAAGAACAGCAGAGGAACTATCATCTTTAACATTGAACGTGAAAATACCCACCACGTAGGCAACACAGAAGCCAAGAAGCTGGTAAGGTGCAGCAAGGGACGTATAGTAAACTCTGTGATGGTTCTGTCCTCAATTCCGTATCACCTTTTGAGTTTATATCAGAAACCTTTAAGCCATGGGGACGCAGAGCTGATATGACACACGACACAAAAGAGTATAAACACTTGGATACTCTTTCCTTCGTCAACTAAGCTCGGAACTCGAACACCGGCACATTACACCTTAGGTAGACGAGTTAACCACTGCACCACGTCGGCGATAAGCAAACTAACCGAAAGGAAGGAAAAAACTTCATTCTTACGCGTGTATTGGGTTAAGATCACATTATAGTCGACAGTTTTATGATATTGAATTAAGAGTTTCGCGTTCGTCTCTATAGTTGTTTGAAGGGATGCTTAGAAAGTTCGTACTTACTTACAGGTGTTGAGAGGAGGCTGAGGCGGTGTGTGGTGCGTGTGAGAACGTTGCAGGTGTGCTAATGGTGAAGGGCAGGCACAAATTACCAGCTCAATGTGTGTGTGTGTGTGTGTGGGTGTGGGTGTGTGTGCGTGCGTGTGTGGGTGTGTGTGTGTGTGTGTGTGTGTGTGTGTGTGTGTGTGTGTGTGTGTGTGTGTGTGTGTGTGTGTGTGTGTGTGTGTGTGTGTGTGTGTGGACATACAAGTCTTGATAAAGGTCACTGTTCCTCGACCGGTTAAACACACACATACACACATACACACCCACAAGTACGCGGGCGCGCTCGCACACACACACACACACACACACACACACACACACACACACACACACACACACACACACACACACACACACACACACATAACCACAAATAAACACACATACCACGTAGAGAGAGAGAGAGAGAGAGAGAGAGAGAGAGAGAGAGAGAGAGAGAGAGAGAGAGAGAGAGAGAGAGAGAGAGAGAGAGAAAGACGGACAGACAGACAGACAGACATAAAGACACAAAGAATTATGATTGCACAAAGTATTACTAATTAAGGTATTTATACAATTTCATCATTCTCTCGTATCATTTTATTCACGCTCAGATTGTTTTGCCCCATCGTCCAATTTTTTTTCTTCTTGTCATCATTACCTTTCATTATGCAACCCATTATTACCTGTATAACCACCTTCATCTAACAAGGGGAAGGAAGGTTTCATGCGAGTCAGTGTCACGCCTCGTACGTGACTCTATTCTGCCACTTACACATAGTTTCATACTTAAACATAACTATTATCTATTATTATGTGATATCAAAAATTATCTTCCACCTCCTCTTCCTCCTCCTCCTCTTCCTCTTCTTTCCTCTTCCTCCTCCTCCTCCTCCTCCTCTTTCTCCTCCTCCTTCTCCTCATATTCTATCATTACTCTCATAGCCTCTCATGTCACCTGGGTTATTAGGTCACCTTTCGCTAACGAGTTCATTATATACCAGTAGTGACGCAGGGCATTATGGAGTCCGGGTTTGTTTTTTAGAAGAGTGCAAGGGAGAAATGAGAGTGGAAAATGATTGGGTCACAGAGTAGAGGAGTTAAGGTCATCGAGTATAGATTATAGGGGTCACATGGGTAGATTTGGAGGTGACCTTAGTTTTGTTTTGGGTGCAGTGGCAAGGATCTAGGTGTGAGAGAGAGGAGAGAGAGAGAGAGAGAGAGAGAGAGAGAGAGAGAGAGAGGAGAGAGAGAGAGAGAGAGAGAGAGAAGAAAGAGAGTGTGTGTGTGTGTACTTTATCCTCTATGAACGAACGCGTCTAGTAAGAAGGATCACGACATCGCCTTAATGTGATATTCCTTTGACTGTTTCCTTGAATATGATCCGGGGAGGAGGGATTGGTATTAGCGGTGATGCTGCCTCAGTGTGTGTGTGTGTGTGTGTGTGTGTGTGTGTGTGTGTGTGTGTGTGTGTGTGTGTGTGTGTGTGTGTGTGTGTGTGTGTGTGTTCCTCGCCTGGCCAAGTGTTCGTCCTTCGCTCGACCAGAAGAGCGTCTCGTATGTTGCAACTTGCAGCAGACACTCCTCCTCTCTCTCTCTCTCTCTCTCTCTCTCTCTCTCTCTCTCTCTCTCCTCTCTCTCTCTCTCTCTCTCTCTCTCTCTCTCTCTCTCTCTCTCTCTCTCTCTCTCTCTCTCTCTCTCTCTCTCTCTCTCTCTCTCTCTCTCTCTCCCTCTCTCTCTCTCTAAATGTTACGGTGTCACTAGAACGATGAGTCTTTAGATTTACCAAAAAAAAAAGTATAAAGCAACATTTTAAGGTTCTTTAATGATTTTGATGTTGTGTTTGGGTGTTACCTGTTGGTGGTGATGTTGTTGTTTGTGTTATGTAGTAACTTGGCTTCTGTTTCTCTTCTCTGCCTTGTGAAGTGTTAATTGTGTCAGAGATTCATTTGTGTGGACTTAGCTGTGTGGTTTTTTTTTGTGTGTGTGTTCATTGTATTTTGTTTGTCTTCCAGTATGTTTTATTAGTCAATTTAATGTTTCTGTTTATTTTTTCCCTGACTTCATCTTCGTTTATGGGTAGTTATCTATGTCTTATCCAGCTATTTGTCGTTTTATTACTACCAATGTTTGTCTTCTCTACTAAACCTTCCATATCTATATTTTCACCTGTCTCTGAGTCTCGTTTTCTAAGCTTCAACTACCTGACCTACGCAGTGTGAGGGGCGACCTTTACCTTGTATGCTCTGGACAAGGCTGTTTTTAGATTTTATAAGTTTTTTCCCCAAAGAATCGTGGGAGACAGAGATAGAGAGTGAATGCCTTGACCTACCTCCCCTGCATCCCCCAGCCTACCCCTGTATTCCCCCATTTCCCCTCGTCTCCCCACTGCATCCTCCCACATCAGCTAGCGTGTCCCTGCCTCACTCTGCTTCCCCAGCATTCTTGTCTCCCCATTCTGTCATCATTTTAAAGGTTAGAAGTCTCTTTGACCTACCAGAACCTTCGTAGTGTTTCAAGGCTCGTTGGTGACTCTTCATAGTGATCTTAACGTCTTTCTCCTCTCATACCCTCCGTTTCGTCTCCTCCAAGTGCCGTTCAGTCTTTAATTCGCGCCCTTCCTCATTGAGCTTCCATGCCCTTCCACCCTCATCCTTCACGTCCTTACACTTCCACCTCCGCGTACCTATCCAACTTCATTCCACTGTGTCTATCAATGTTCTCCCACGCTACGTTATTGTGTATCCTAGCGAGTATCCTTCGCCATCCTTCACGCACTAAGGATCATGTCCCGGAATCTGTCATCCTTGCATTGTTTTTTATGTTATCTCCCGCAAGAACCTTTCTCCCACACCTCTATAACACGCCTCCCACGGCCATCTTACTTAATCCCTCGTAAACACCATTGGCAGCGGCTTTTTTTCTCTCCCTTCCAGCACCTCCTCCCCATTGTAGCCTTTCCGTCACACTAGGAGCCTGGCACATTCCCACGTCACGTCCCCACCACGACAGGCGGCAGTGGTGGCGGCTACGCAACACACGAGGGAAGGTTGATAGTTCAGGAGCCGAGGTCAGGGACAGAAGGGATGGTGAGATAAACAATGTCTATTCCTACAAGTGCGTTTGACGTCTAGATTCACCCTAAGTAATGTTTGTCGAGTTACTGGATCCCATACCATACCGTCTCTCGTTTTTCTCAAGGGTGTCTGATCCTCCCTCAGTTTATAGAAGTAACGATCGTGGTTTTCTCACAGGAGGTAAAATTCCTTCAACCAGCTGGTGATGCAACGCCACCTGACCCAACGAGCGACGCATCACGAGTCTCACGTCTTTTGGGGATGCTATATGGCTGCTCAGGATCACACACCTTCCCCTACACAGCCATTATGACCAAAGAAATGCATCCTTCCTCACATAAGCTATTTGGAAGCACGTGTGAAGCAGCATGTTGCAAAATAACACGTTCCTTTATAAAACACACTTACATAAATAAATAATAAAAAAAAAAAGTATACACAGGCAGCTGTTGTGTCCTGTTGAAGTGGAGTGAGTGAGTTTTGATCGCGTGTATGACGTGTCTTGGGTCTGTACTTGACCTTACTCACTCTCGGCGGCGGGTCTTGTATGTGCTCACCTATTTCCCCATTGAACCCAGCAGGAGTGAGGCGTCTCTGCGGAGTGTCGTGGGGAGACAGGTGATGGTGGTGGTGGAGGTGGTGGTGGTGGTGGTGGTGGTGGTGGTGGTGGTGGTGGCTGCGTCGAGGTAGCATCATCCACACCAGGTTGGGTCTTGTCAGGTCGGGTCAGGCGAGGTCACAGGCAAGTCACGATGGAAGGAGGGAGGGAAGGAGGAAGGGAACAATGCACACACACACACACACACACACACACACACACACACACACACACACACACACACACACACACACACACACACACACACACATACACACACACACACACACATACACACACACATACACACACACACACACACACACACACACACACACACACCAACCTTCCCATAGTAACTGTATACAATGTTCTCTCATCATTGTCATTGGCGTGATAACTTGTCGTCACCTTCCGTCACCTTCCACAGCGTCATGCATTCCTTCACTCCTTCCCTCACCACATCCTCACTTTCCCCACCTTCACAGCCACAAAAGAACAATAGCTTTCCTTGAATCAGCCTCACGAACAATTCATAGCCACTGGAATCATCTTGTAATAGAACATCCGCATAAAAACAATGATTGGAAGAGTTGTAATCCAGTGGTAAGGTCTCAAGGTCCTTCGTCTCTCGGTCAAGTCCTCCTCGTGCTCTCCCCTTGAAGTACACACACCGAATAGAAAGGGAAAGACGTGATAAAAAAAAAAAAACTTGTAGACAGAGAAAGTCCTATAATTGTTTCAGTGGCCTTCCCTCTTTCCCTCCTTCCTTCCCTCACTCTTCTTCTCCTTCCCTCACTTTTTCCCTCACATTCTCCACTCCTTCCATCTTACCCCTTCAATGTCACTCAAAAATAAATTAAAAAATACTCCTTCAAAACCAGATTCATATTAGTATACCTCCTTACGATAACAATTCCACATCAATACATCTTTTTATACTTGGTTTAGTTTCCTCGTTGCCAAAATGAGACCCAGATCAGTTTGTTTTTCTGGGGTTCTTCCGTGTCCATTCGCACTCCCCGCCACCCTCATCCCCCGCCCCTTAACCCCCTTAGTCGATCATTTCCGCCATGGAGGAAGAG
>JAXIVD010007953.1:10000-18727 GCA_036785275.1 Cancer borealis | reverse complement strand
ATGATGATGATGGTGATGATGAAAGCAATGATAATAACATAATAATAATAATAATGATAATAATAGTTTAATAAATGTGGTCAAAAATCACTTAGGTTCTAATTACACAGAGAGAGAGAGAGAGAGAGAGAGAGAGAGAGAGAGAGAGAGAGAGAGAGAGAGAGAGAGAGAGAGAGAGAGAGAGAGAGAGAGAGAGAGAGAGAGAGAGAGAGTTGCTTGAGACCGGTTTGAGCGAAAATCCTTCATGTTAAGATAAAAAAAAAAAGAGAAGAGAAGAGAAAAAGAAGAGAAAAAAGAGATTAGCCTAGTTTTACCTGCACCCAGTGAGCGTACAGGGAGGCAGAGGAGGCTGATAAAGGAGTGAAGAAAGCAAAGGAGAAAGAAAGGAAGGAAGAGAGAAACTATTTATGATTTAACATCGACTTCATGGGAAAAAAAGAGTAAAGGAAAGGAAAGGAAGGAGGAAAGAAGGAAGGAAGAAAGGAAGGAAAAGAGGTAGAAAGGAGGAATGAAGGAAGGAAAGGAAGAAGGAAGGAAAGAAGGAAATTATAATCTTACATAACATTGACTTACTGAGATATTTATTTTTTTCACTAATCACCCCCAAAAAATAATCAAATAAATGAAAACCAAAAATAAATATATAATTAATCTACAGTGAGGTTAAGTTCTTTGTGGGGCAAAACGAAGAAGGGCGCTTAGCCACTGTGTCCTATTTTGTCTCCTACTATCATCATCATCATCATTATATGTTTACTACTACAATTATTTTGGTTAACATCAAGGAATAGGCCGTCGACTTAATTAAAAAATATAAACACACACAGCTTAATTAGAACAGTTTCACTCGTATTTAATAGAAGCTACAACAGTATTATGAATATATATTAATTCTGCTGCCTCGTTAACGCTATTATTATTATTATTATTATTATTATTATTGTTTAGTGTTGCGGTTGCTTTGGATGTAAATTTTAGGATATTTTTTTTACGTCCGTCCATTTGCCTGCAAGTTATCATTACTACTCTATTCTAGATTAAGGAAGGAAGCTGTATTGAATTACTCTCTCTCTCTCTCTCTCTCTCTCTCTCTCTCTCTCTCTCTCTCTCTCTCTCTCTCTCTCTCTTCTCTCTCTGACAAACCAACAAAGATATATTAGTTATTTCCAACACCAAGGACACACAAAAGAAATATTATACAAAGATAAAAGAAAGACCATTAAATCAGCATCAAGTACATGTTGCAAGATTAATTTAACATACAAACATTAATGAAGCAGAGCAGAAGCAACACACACACACACACACACACACACACACACACACACGTTTGAGACGATCTTGTAAAAAAAAAAAAAAATAACGCGAAAACTTTGTATTATGTGTAACTTCTTCAAAGTTTGGAAGGTCAAACACACACACACACACACACACACACACACACACACACACACACACACACACACACACACACACACGCACACGCACACGCACGCACATACACACACACACATCATACATCTTCCTGTTGCAACCAAGTCTATGGTAGAAATAAAATTATTATTATTATTCTCATCATTAAACTGCTTTCCGTGTCCCTTTGTATTATGTGGTGACGTTGTGGACAAGCCATGATGGTGTGGGTGTGTGTGGGTGTGTGTGTGTGTGTGTGTGTGTGTGTGTGTGTTGTGTTTGTCTTTCCTAATCATGCTACTACAACAACCACATCAGATCCACGTGGGTAGCGACATACATACATAATGACTCTCCCTCCCTCTCCCTCTTACCGTGTGTATGTGTGTGTGTGTGTGTGTGTGTGTGTGTGTGTGTGTGTGTGTGTGTGTGTGTGTGTGTGTGTGTGTGTTCCTTGCCGCTAAAAGATCACCCTCACACACACACACTCAATCGATTACATAAATAAACTCATTCTGTCAAGTTTTCAAGGTCACATGCAATCGCTGGCTAAGGTGGTGTATTGGGATGGGGAGGGAGGGAGGGAGGGAGGGAGGGAGGGAGGGAGGGAGGGAGGGAGGGAGGGAGGGAGGGAGGGAGGGATGATGGGACGGATGGAGGGAGGGAGGGAGGGAGGATGGGGACGCACACTCGCTAGTTGATTCGGTCATTAACCTTCCTGCTGTTCCCCCCCAATCCCACACACCACAATCCCCCTCCCCTCTTTACACACACACACATCTTGATTATAGTGTTAAGCTGATGTTTTGTGCGTAAAGCTAGTGGTGATATGATTAGAAGGTAGAGAGGAGCCTCCCTCTCTCTCTCTCTCTCTCTCTTTTAGGGTGTCAGGTAAAGACAAGTCAACGAAAGTGTAAAGTTGGGTTGTGTGTGTGTGTGTGTGTGTGTGTGTGTGTGTGTGTGTGTGTGTGTGTGTGTGTGTGTGTCGCAATTACAATAAAAAAAAACTAATTAACCAAACCAGAACACACACACATACACACACCAAAACAGCAGCTGACCCACTCACTCGACCACCACACAATCAGCCTTCAACATAAAATCAGCTGACAGTCTCCTACTCCTCCTTTCCTTACTCTCTACACCTCCCTCCCTCCCACCCCTCATTCCCTTCCCTTTGAAAGAGAATCTGTACCCCCCCTCCTCCCCCCCTTCCCTCACACGTCACTATCGCCCTCTTGACAATGTAATGTACCCTCGCCTTGGCTTCCTTGACCTCGATAAAGAGAACTCACACTGAAATCATTGGTGGTGGTGGTGGTGGTGGTGGTGGCTACTGTTTATGTGTGCGCGCCGATTTTCTCTCTCTCTCTCTCTTTCTCAGATTTTGCTAGTCCATGTTCGTTTACATTAAAGTTACCAAATAATTATAATCACTATCATCATTAGTATTATTGGTATCATTATCATTAGCTAGATAGTCACCACCACCACCACCACCGTCTCCGTCCCTCTCTCTCTCTCTGTCTTGCTCTCTCTCTCTCTCTCCTCTCGCTCGCTTCTCACCATTCAGTCCTCCAAACCCATCTACATTTGCATATTCAACTGGCAGAGAAACGTTTATTGAACAAGGGCGTGAGAGAAAACGTTGGCAAGCTGTGACCTTGAGGAAATGCTAAGCTTCACATACATACATATCTTCCTACCTACCTCCCCTTCCTTCCACTCTTCCCTCCTCCCACCCTATCTATACCTTCCTGTCTCTTTTTCTATCACCTCCGTATCTCTTATTCTCTTGTTTTTTTAACTCCTCTCCTTTCTTACTTCCCTTTCTGGTCCATTTCTCTTATTTTCGTAACTCCTCTCCTTCTCTATTTCCCTTTCTCATCTATTTTTTTCATATTTTCCTAACTCCTTTCCTTCCTTCCTTTCCATTACTTACCTTTATAATCCACACTCTTCGGCAGCGAGCCTAGAAATGGGTGCCAATAGGTAAGAGAACTAACAATGCTTGGAAGAAATGTAACCAATTAATTACCTAACTGTGTGTCAAGTTATTTTGTTTCTCTCTATATGTTTACGTAGTCTAATCTATTTAACAGTATTGCTTTATTATTATTATTGTATTTTGTTGTTGCTTTTTGTATTTCTGTCCATGATAACTACATATGCCTTCCGACGAAACAAATTCATTATCATCATCTATAATTATCATTGTCCCACCAAGTTCAAATTATTTTCCTTCCTTTCAGTATATCACTAACTTACTTACTTATCTTTACCTATCTCCTTCCCTTCATTCATTCCTCTCTCTCTCTCTCTCTCTCTCTCTCTCTCTCTCTCTCTCTCTCTCTCTCTCTCTCTCCGAATGATAACGCAAATAAACATAATTTTTACTATTTCATCACGAACAAGTAGTAAAAAGAGTAAAACTAAAATGTTGACAAATACAACTAAACATCACTAAATTATACGTCAACAAATGACACCGTTTAGCGCAACACAATACATTCTTCATTAAACAAACTTGACCACCAACAAAGTTTTCGTTGACTGTATAATTATATAACCCAAACGTCTTTCGCTAACTGACTGCATTTGCTTCTGACTACGTTTCCATCTTTAATGTAACTGACTGGCTGATGGTGGGACATACAGCAGTGCAAGGCGACCAGTAGGCACGTACGCCAGACGGGCAGGCAGCAAGTCCTAACTCTTCCTAAAGTGTTGTACCTAACGCCCTCCCGACCCACCACCACCACTACCATCTCACATCCTTCATAGATAGATGTATTGTATATGCATTTGATTTGTATAACGTTAATGCTACTCTAGGTTAGGTTAAGGACAGACCATACGGCATAAATTGAACATTATGTAACGTTTATGTGTTCTAAGTTTCTTTGTATTATTATTTTTTTCTCTCAACATAATCTTTGTAAAATTTGTCAATGTTTACGCTAACATTAAGATTTTCCTTCACTCCTTTCTTTAACACTTTTATTTATTTAACACACGTGCTTCATTATTATCTTCGAAGACTTGACAATAATATTTAGTAGCTAAACACCTTTTTTTTCGTATCTACCACGTGCAAGTTTATCTAGATTACTATTATTATTACCATTATTACTAGTTATTTTCTCTTTTTCATACGTCCAATCAAGTAAATTTCCGGTTGTTGCGTCTTAATGCTCTTTTTTGTATCAATTAATTACCAAGATGCTGTTAGTAATCATAGCATAATAATAATACTTACAATATATAACTTTCAATCAATAATAAACACCACGAAAATCTGACTATATTCTACCTACCTTGCAAATATTTAACACTACACACACAGACACTCACTACCACCACCACCACAACCCATAATAATAATAATAATAATAATAATAATAATAGAAAACACTTCACTACTACAACTTTTAAGATTGGGACAATACATTAACTACTATCACTATAACAATATTATCATTTAGCTTCAAAAATCAAATAATCGGCCTTACATTCTATTTTTCGAACTGTCACCGGTACTTATAAATAAAACTTTTTAGACATGTGTGTAAGTGTGTGTGTGTGTGTGTGTGTGCATCAGACCTTGGCCTGTTTCCACCACCGCAAGGGTTTAAAAAAAAAAAAAAAAAAAAAAAAAAAAAAAAAAGTAAAAAGTAAACATACCAACCACTTCTGAATCACAAGTCTCTCTCTCTCTCTCTCTCTCTACTATAACATCTACTACAACCACTACCATCACCACCATCTCATCTTCCTTCCAGCATCGTCTAAGACAGGTTTCTCCTCTACCACCACCATTGCCATCAGCAACCACCACCTTCACGTCAAACACAATTAATTAGACCGCACCACCACCACCACCCTCTTGCCCTCCACCACGTATCTCAGCAACAAGGGAGGGGAGGGAGGGGAGGTAGGGAGGGAGGGAGGGAGGGAGGGAGGGAGGGAGGGAGGGAGGGAGGGAGGGAGGGAGGGAAGGAAGGCAAGGGGAGGGGAGGGTCTCTTCCGGATTAGAAGTTCATTCAGAAATAATTTACAGTTGACTAGAGCAGGAGCAGGAGGAGGAGGAGGAGGAGGAGGATATTATAGTACTACTTGGCTTATGAGTGTGTGTTTGTCTTTGACGGTAAAAGTAATGGTAAACGATAGTTATAGTAATGAGACTATTAGATATCTATTGCAAATGTAATTTCAAAGGTAATATTAGTGTTGTTGTTTTTTAACAAACAAACATTAATAGGTTCCTTAACAAAATATAAAAAGCGTGCGTGCGTGTGTGCGTGCGTGAAACATAGCTACTCCCTCACCCCACATCCCCACCATCTATCATCCCCATTACTTCATTAAAATATTCAACATGACTCTTCATCACCACTAGCACACCTACTAATCACCACTAACACACCTACTCATCATCACTAACACGCCTACTCATCATCACTAACACTACCTATCACCGCTAACACATATCTCACCCTCATCACTACCTTTCTTGTCATTCCCACCTTGACCAACATTCTCCTATCACTATTTTGTTGTCACCACTAAAGTTATCAACACAAGGTTACTAACACCACTATCACCACCACAATTTCACTACTACGACTAGAACCACACGCGACGCAACTTTACGCAACAAAAGTCATAACTTACAGCAATAACAGTTTTCATCGTACATATATACACACATACAGTACATACATACATACACACACCAGTCAGTTCAACACCTTTACCTGACTATGGTGTTGTAATCTTGTAAATCATCCATGTTGAACTCTCATCTTGACAATACAAGCGTATATTATACATAATGATATTTGTTTACCATGGATATATATTTTTTTTTAACAACAATAGATCGTTATATATAAAAAATACAAATCTTACTAAAACGTGGATTCTGATTATGATTATATTTTCATTATAATTGTTTTAAGGATTATTCTATTATTATGTGCATTACTTGTGTCAAAGGGAACAATATTATATAATGTGTGAACGACTCTTTCTGGTGTACTTCATAATAAAGTTGATTTATTTCTACATTAGCAGTACACTCATATTACTATTATATAAAAAAAAAAGTAGTAGTAGTAGTAGCTGATAGTAGTAGTAGTATAAGTAATAGTAGTAGTAGTAGTAGTAGTAGTAGTAGTAGTAGTAGTAGTAGTAGGAGTAGGAGGAGGAGGAGCATGCACACACACACACACACAACCTCACACACACACACCAGATGGCTACTCCAAGGAAATGAGGGAGTGGTGGTGGTGGTGCCAGAGCTGGGTACACCATCACCCTCCCGTGAAACATATCCTACGCACCACTACTAACAACCAACACCACCACAGCGGCAAACACACAGCCAAAACACCAAACTGGACGCAACACCACCTCAACCACCACCACACCACTACACAAGCATCCCATAACCCCAATCCCAGCCAGTTCCCCACCTTCACCACCACTACTACCAGCTGGAATGGTGTTGAGGGCCTACCACCACCACCATCACATAGGAACATGGTGGTGGCGGCGGTGTTGATGGCGGCTAAGGGTAGAGAGTGGCCTAGCTGCGAAGTAAGAGGTAGAGAGAGGAGGTGGTGGTGGTGGTGACTAAGAATTGGTGATGAACATAAGAGATTGGGAGGTGGAGAGAAGAGAAGAGAAGAGAAGAGAAGAGAAGAGAAGAGAGAGAGAGAGAGAGAGAGAGAGAGAGAGAGAGAGAGAGAGAGAGAGAGAGAGAGAGAGACTGCACCAGCCACCTACAAATGGCGGGGAAATGGAGGACGTGGGGGCTGAGTTGGGGTGGTGGTGGTGGTGGTGAGGCGGCAGGCAGGCGGCGGGCGGGTGGGCGTCAGGGGGGGATAGGGAGCGTCATCACACCCCCACCACCGCGCCCACACCACCACTCTACTCCACCACTCCACCACCACCACACCACTACCATCCCAGCACAAACAAAGGTTGACTAGCGTCCCCTCCCTCACTCCCTCATCCCCCCCCCCCACACACACACACGCTCCTTAACTCTCCATCTCCACCACCGTATGAAAACGTTGAGGGATGGGTCAAGGTGCGGTGAGGGACAGACAGACAGACATACACACACATACATACATACACGCGGACCGAAGCACGTGGTGTTGGTAGTTTTGGCCAGAGCGCCTCGACCAATCCTTTTAATAATCAACAATTACCATTCGGCTACGCGACGAGAAGGGCGTAAGCCGCTCCACCACCACCACCACCGCCGCCATTCACCACCCCACCACCACCACCGCCCGTCCTCCCCAAAGTATTTATTCTCTATTCAAGACTAAAGTTGGTCAGTAAAGAGGCGAGTGATGGAGAAACGTTGTGGAGGAGAGGAGGGGGAGGGGGAGGAGGAGGTGGTGGTGGTGGCCACGCCGGCATTGTTTACAGGCTGTCACGTGCGTAAGGGAAGCCTGACATGGCAAGTAAATAATTGACAAGTAATGCATATTGCAGCCGTGCTTGTGGCCCTCGCCGGGGGGCCTCGCCTCATGGGGGCCACCGACCGCTTGCACGTGGGCCTGGGTCACGCCGGCCTCCATACGGGCGTCTTACGTGAAATAAAGTGGAAATTTTGGGGAAAAAATGTTGTTGGAGTGAGCTACGTGGCGGCGGCGGCGAGGGTCCTCCCCGGCTGAGCGCCCGCTCGGCCAGCCAAGCGGCTGCCTCCCCGCCTGACCGCCGCCACCCAGCCCGCCATGCAAAAACTGGGGTGGGTGATGCTGGTATCAGCTGATGTGACCCCCCCTACCCCCAATCCGCCCACGCCGCCCACACCACGCCCACAGCGCCCCTACATAACGCCAATTCAGGCTGGAGTGAACAGGGGCGTTGGGCGCGGGCAGGCACTGTGAAGGGCTGCAGGCCCACCCTGGCTGCCCAACAGGCCTGACAGCTGCTGCACGCCCTCACGCCCACCCCGCCCGTAATACAGTCACGCTATACCACCCTAAAGCCTTCATGCAAGAGGTCTAGCCCGGCCCCAGCCCAGGAGCACGCCCGCAGCCCCGCAGGACAAGTGTGTTCATTTACCTTTTTGTATGGTGTGAGGGTCTCCAGGGCCGCGCGGTGGCGGGCACTCCTGCTGGGGGGAACCTGTGTGGTGGCCGTGGGCGTGGAGGAGAGGGCGTACGGGCGGCGTGGTGGATAAAATAAGTGGGTGTGTTGTGAGGGAACAGCGGCCGGCAGTATCGACCAACACCACCTCAGGCCCGGCGAGAGTAACCGAGCGTCACCACCACCACCACCACCACCACT
>JAXIVD010007953.1:0-2500 GCA_036785275.1 Cancer borealis | reverse complement strand
GCAGCAACAGCAACAGTCAGTCAGTGAGTAGTTACAGCGGCGGGCGGCACCCTACACAACGGGGCCACAAGGCTGCTCCTGGAGGCTGTGTATGATCTCTGACTATAAGGTTACTGCGTCTTCTACTCCCTCGACCGACAACACGACTAATCCTCACCTGTTTAATTAGGAAAGTACTCTTATTATTTTTTTTTTTTATCATTATTATTATTACTATTACTATTATCATTAGTAGTAGTAGTGATGATAGTAAATAAAATAACAATAAACGTAGTAATATTAATATGATTTTTAATCTAGACGAGTGTTCTGAGAAGAAAACAATTGAAGGAGAGAGAAAAGGGACGGAAGGAAAGGAAAGAAAGAAAGAAAAGAAAAGAAAAGAGAGAGAGAGAGAGAGAAGAGAGAGAGAGAGAGAGAGAGAGAGAGAGAGAGAGAGAGAGAAGAGAGAGAGAGAGCCTTCTCCATGAACTACACAACACTCGTCCAAATTAACTTTTCTCCTCCTCCTCCTTCTCTTCTCTTCTCTTCCTCCTCTTTGATAGGAGGATGTATGGAGTTGGTTGTCGCTTGGTGGGAAGGAAGGGAGGGTAAGTGGAAGAGAAAAGAGAGAGAGAGAGAGAGAGAGAGAGAGAGAGAGAGAGAGAGAGAGAGAGAGAGAGAGAGAGAGAGAGAGAGAGAGAGAGAGAGAGAGAGAGAGAGAGATCTGAAGAAAGGGAGAGGAAGACTTATCACGCGATGGTATAATGTGAACAGCCGAGGAGGAGGAGGAGGAGGAGGAGGAGGAGGAGGAGGAGGAGGAGCAACAATAGTAGTAGTAGTAGTAGTAGTAGTAGTAGTAGTAGTAGTACTTTACTTCTAGTTTCTTTCTCTTTTTATAATATTCAGAGGAATTTTCTTTTTTCTAATCTTTCTTTCTTTCTTTCTTATTTTCTTTATTGTAGAATTTCGAGGACTATTCGTTTGACCTTATTTTCACTGAACAAAGAAACAAATGAACAAATGAATAAGTAAATCAACAAATAAATAAATGAAAAATAAGTTGATTCAATTTTCTTTTCATTCCAATCTTTCTTTTCTTTTCTTTATCTTATTTCAATTTATTTTTTGTCCTTGGGAACGGAACAAATTTCCAGTAGGTTAGGAATGAATAAATCAATATCATTAACCTTTACCTCTCACACTCTCTCTCTCTCTCTCTCTCTCTCTCTCTTTTTCTAATCATAACTAGACAACACATCATCTGCGTAGTATAAGGCTTAGGAGAGAGAGAGAGAGAGAGAGAGAGAGAGAGAGAGAGAGAGAGAGAGAGAGAGAGAGAGAGAGAGAGAGAGAGAGAGAGAAAATCCAGGTGTCATCTTCCTCCTCATTCACCTGCCTTCCTTTCCTAATCCCTCTCTTCCTTCTTCTCCTCTCCCTCTCTCCCTGCCTCCCTTCATCTCTCCCTTCCTCCCTTCATCTCTCTCTCTCTCTCTCTCATGCGTGACAAGGAGGAGTAATACAAGGTGACACACTGCCCCTTCCTAGAACAGTACCTCTCTCTCTCTCTCTCTCTCTCTCTCTCTCTCTCTCTCTCTCTCTCTCTCTCTCTCTCTCTCTCTATCTCTCTCTCTCTCTCTCTCTCTCTCTCTATAGGTCAGTATCCATTAGTAATCAACTAGCTAATCAAATGTACCATAGGAAGAAAAAGAGAGGGAGGTAAGGAGGGAAAGAGAGAAAGAGAGAGGAAAAAAGTCGACAGAGAAAGAAGGATGGAGAGAGGGAAAGAGGGAGATAAGGAGAGAGGGAAGAAAAAAGTTGGCAGAGAGAGAAGGAAGGAAAGAAGAAGGAATGAAGGAAAGAAGGAGGAAAGAAGGAAGGAAAGAAGGAAGGAATGAAGGAAAGAAGGAAGGAAAGAAGGAAGGAAGGAAGGAAGTAAAGAAGGAAGGAAGGAAGGAAGGAAGGAAGGAGAGAGGGTGGATAGGAGAGAAGAAAATAAATAGTGGAGAATACATCACAAAAGACCAAAGGATGATTTTTTTTCCAATAATACTGTAAACAAGATTTCAGGAATGTTTGTGTGTGTGTGTGTGTGTGTGTGTGTGTGTGTGTGTGTGTGTGTGTGTGTGTGTGTGTGTGTGTGAAAAATATATAAAGAAAGAGTAACACCACCAACACCACCACCATCATAACCACCACAACCACCATCACAACCACCATCACAACTACCACCACCACCACCACTACAACCATCACAACCACCACTACCACCATCACAACTACCACCACCACCACTACCACCATCACAACCAACCACTAACACCACACAACTACCACCACCACCACTACCACCATCACAACCACCACTACCACCATCACAACCACCACCACCAATAACCAATAATGCCAAGGTAACTCTATTCGGGGGAGAGGGAAGGAAGAGGGGGAAGGGTGAGGGAAGGAGGAGCAAGGAGCAAGGGCAACGAGGAAGGAGGAGAGGAAGAAGGGGAGGAGGGAGGGG
>JAXIVD010007952.1:0-18732 GCA_036785275.1 Cancer borealis | reverse complement strand
CTCCCTAAAGATTCCTCGTTAGAAACATGACAGTTGGTTCGATTTGCAAAGGTATATAAAAAATTCTGATGATTATTACACATTTTCCATATTTGTTTTTTCTTCTGAAGATGACATTGAGGAAGGAGTGAAAGGAGTGAAGGAGGTGGTGGTAAGGAGGAGTATAGGAGGGACGAGGAGTAAATTATGGAACACCCACACACCCACACACACACATACACATACACACACATACACTTCCACCCACACACCCACACACACACACACACCAATTAAATCTTGCATTGTTAACAAACTGAATAAAATTTGTACTCTTCATATTCAATTTATCTCGTGTAAAAAAAATAATCCCATTTATTATAATTAATGATATTCTTTACAATTCTTTTTTCAACAAATTAAACGAAAAAAATACTCTCATTCACGTTTAATTTTCTCCATATATATATACTCGTTCAAAATCCTCTTTCCTATCAGTCTATCATACATTATCTATAAAATCTATATATACACATAATACATTTTTTTCTTTTCATAATAATAATAATTTTTCATAATAATAATAATAATAATGAGACTAATAATAAGAGTAATATCAGAGTTCCTCCCTGAATTCTGGCTTTTAATATAGTTTCCCTTCGCCTTGGAGATCAGAGTAACCCTATAAATGCAATCTATCCAATAAAAGTGAAGAAGTGGATGGAAAAAGAACGTCTAAGAAGGAGACTTTTGGCAGAGTTCACAAAGTCACCTTTCTGTCTCCCTTTAAAACGGACTTAATCACGAACCTTTTTTTATTTCTTTTCCCCTTTCATCGTGACCATTTCTCTTTCCTTATTTCTTCCCTACACGCCCTTCCCTTCCCTCTGATCCCGGGTCCTCCTTCCCTGGCAGCGGCTTCGTCTCTCACTAGTGTAGAGAGTTTCCCTTCACGTATTTAGACAACCTAAGATATAAACTTCACCGTGTTTACTTTACCTCTTATAAGAAACGTTAATTTTTTCTCTCTCTCTTATTGAGGTATGTGATGCTGATCCTCCCTTTCATTAACCTTTGAGCATCACATGAGCGCAATCTTAGCCTTGACACGTGCTTAGGGTGAGGTAATCTGTTATCCTGTGCTGTCCTTGCCATGTCACGCAGCTTACCAGTGTACAAATCACCACACAGATAAACGGGTGTGGTGGTGAGATTGATTAGCTAATGTCCAAAGGTGTAGTCTGTGGCAGTGCTTCACCTTGCCCTTCCTTCCCTCCTCTTCCCTGTGCTAAATGTTGGCCAGGGTCATTGAAACACGTACGTATATGTGTAAAGTTTAGGTTCAATGTAGTGATTCTTCTCTATTTTATAACTCAATTATGGTGCAAATTAGATGGTTCCTTTCATTCTTTCATCGCGAAGAGAAGGATGTGGTGGTGTTATGCAAGGATTTAGTATGTGTTTGATTGATTTTCTATTCACTATATTGATGAAAACTTTAAATTTGTGTCATTATTCACTACATTTCATGACCTGCGTTGAAGAATGATAATTTCACTTTCAAACCGAAGATTAAGTTGAAGAGAATCGAAGGTCTTGTATGTAAAGTAGACATGAAGGTTAAACACACACACACACACACACACACACACACACACACACACACACACACACACACACACACCCGGTGGTCTAGTGGTTAGGACGCTCGCCTCACAAGCGAGAGGTCGCGGGCTCGATCCCCGCGCCGGGTAGGAGACATATGGACCAAGTCTCTTATAAGTGTGTGGTCCCTGTTCACCAAACAGTAATAAGGTACCTGATCTCAGACGGGGTTTGTGACCAGCTTTCAGGGGGAGAAAACAAATCTCCCATAAATAAAAATATACGGCAGTGACCCTTATCACTGTTCGGGCCGCTGTTAAACAGCGGTTGCCGGCGCCTTACGGCAGCCAAAAATGGGTGGCCTGTCACCCCGAGTAGCATAGAAAATGGGGGGGAAAATTCATGGGATACTTGTGTAAAAATTTGTCTTTATGTAAATTTGTCTGTAGATTTTCAGCCTAACCGGCTGCAACTATAAAGTAAAAATAAAATTAAACCGTTTATTATTATTATTATTATTATTATTATTATTACACACACACACACATACACACATACACACACACACACACACACACACACACACACACACACACACACACACACACACAAACACACACACACACACACACACACACACACACACACACACACACACACACACACACACACACACACACACACTTGTTGACTAAGTATTATGTAACCTCCTTGTTATCTAGCTCATTAGGGTTATGAGGTAATTCACTTTCATAGTTCTATGGAAAACTATTGATTTCAGAAACTTTACGGAAAATACCGAACTTCTCGTACACGCACACGCGCACACACACACACACACACACACACACACACACACACACACACACACACACACACACACACACACACACACACACACACTCTCATCAAGGCAATATTCTTCCTAGGAAATAGCTGTTTTTTTTAACTTGCTGTAGGAAAGAAAAGAAAAAACGCTCTCAAGTGCTCCGGAAAATGTGATTTGGAGAGTAAAATAGAGACTCAGATAACGATGGAAATAATCAGCAAATAAGATAATGTAGGAGGAATAGTAGAAAAAATATCTGCGAGAGAGAGAAAAAAAAAGTGAAAAGGAGAACAAAAAAATCAAGAAAGGTAATCAAACGAAAGCAAAAGTCACACAACACCACAAAAAACAAATGCTTCTCACTCACCTGACGAAAAGGAAGATGACGAGACCATTCCCTACCAGACCAATGACCATGAGGACGAGGTAGAGGGAGGCGATGAACACGTGGTGAAGGTGAGAGGGCGGGGAGTAGGTTAACCAATGAGGGTTCACCACACACAGCAGTGACTTGTCCTTTAAAATAGCTGTCCACGCGGCGGGCACTTGATCCTTATACGAACAGTGAAATGGTGTGGCCTCTCCTCTTCCTCCTCCTCCTCCTCCTTTTGCGTTTCCTCCGATATCTTCTCCTCCTCCTTCTCCTCCTACTTCTCCTCCTCCTATAAGAGTCACTTTCACTCCTTTTTCCAACAAGAGGGAGCGGTTTTCAAACACTTCCTTCGTTATAGTTAAGTTGTCGTGCCTCTTCCCGTTTTCTGTTGAGCCTCGAACTGAGTGATTGATCTTTGTGGCACAGCGGACCATCGCATGGGAGAGTGCACGCCGCGCTCCCGCCTCGCTGCCACCACTCTGAGGGCGTGGCTGCGGCCGGTCACGAAGGAGGAAACCCGGCGAAGGCGTCTGGTAGTAGGAGGAGGAGGAGGAGGAGGAGGAGGAGGACGAGGAGGAGGAGGACGAGGAGGAGGAGGATAATGAAGAGTATAAGGAAGAGGTGGAGGTGGAGGTAGAAGTGGAGGAGGAAAGTGAGGGGGAGGATGTGACGTCTAAGAGCAGCATCTCATGGTCGCCTGTCACCGCCAACTCGCCCGAACAATTGAATGGAACCTCGACATCCACGCTCGATTCACTCCTTCCCCGAGGCGCCTCTTGGTCAATAGTCCTTTTAAAGAAGTTCCTGATGGAGGGAGGACGCGGGTGCTGCAGATGCCGGTGGGGCCCGAAGTCAAGTATCTCCGGGTGCATTCTGGCGGTGACGGGGGCGGTGACGGGGGCGGTGACGGGGGCGGTGACGGGGGCGGTAACGGGAGCGGACTCCACAGCCATGCAGAGGGGCAAGAGGAACATCGTGAGGCGTAGCAAAAGGCCTCCTCCTCTCTGGGCCATCACGGGAGGTCAGAGCAGGTCAGACCAAGGTGCCGCGCGGGTGCTGGGTGCCCATCGCTCCTGTAGGGGAATACATAGTTGTTTGTTAAGACACACACACACACACACACACACACACACACACACACACACACACACACACACACACACACACACACACACACACACACACACACACACACACACACACACACACACACACACATTTTTTCCTACAAGGCTACAAGTAACAAATAAACCCTCGAGCATGTTGAAGCAGGTCATTATTACCTTCTAAACCTTCGTATCTGGAAGTCAAATTAACCTTCCAAGAGTCACTGAGATTCATTGACCTGAGGCGTCGCTTAACCTTCATTACGTAACCGTTTTCCTCTGATTCCTAAGGCATTACCAAGAACCCATTACAAAAACGTCACCTACTGCCATCATAATCAGAAGTGGGATGAAAAGGGAGAATAATTATGTAGTAAGAAAACAGCCAATACATAATACAGCACGACTTGCCTTGGCCTGCCTTGGCTTGGCTTGGCTTGGCTTGGCTTGGCTTGGCTTGGCTTGGCTTGGCTTCCCTAAGGTCGTCTTGCCACTCTGCCACAACCAAATAAAACGACTTCAAGGCTGCCGTTTAGGGATGAAAAGGAACAGAAAATCATCTCCAACCAGCTTCCACTTCCTGAGGGAAAGCTGTGGTACAAGAAGAAGCCTAATCTTTTTTCCTCTTTGCCTCTGATTCCCCTTCAAAAGCCCTACAACCTTTTTCCTTCCTTGCTATTGCTACTCTCCCTACCCCCCTTCCCTCCCTTTCCCCCTTACCCCCCATCCCGTGACTCTCTGGATTTCCAACAATGTACATATTGAAGGCGATGGTAGATGACCCCCACGACAAGGGAATACTAATGAGGGTGGATAATAGGGTAGGTTGGTAATATGTGAAAAATGTAATAAGGGATATACTTACATTAATAAGACAGATAGGTATGGAGAGATAGACAGGTAGACAGACATACAGACAGACAGACAGACAGAAAGACAGACAGACAGAAGTAGGTAGGTAAGTAGGTTTCGATATGTGGACAGATAGATGGATAGATATATTGCAGATAGACAGAGAGATACATAGATAGACAGACAGACAGATAAATATATATGTAAAAAAATAGATAGATAAATAAATAGATAGTTTCTTACCAACACAAGACGACGTGAAGGCTGCCTCACAAAACCTACCTGAGATGCCTATTTCCTACGTCTTTCAAGGCAGGAAGAGGAAAAGGAAGAGGAGGAGTAGGAGGAAGAGGCGGAAAAGGAAGAGGAGGAGGAGGAGGAGGAGGAGGAGGAGGAGGAGGAGGAGGAGGAGGAGGAGGAGGAGGAGGAGGAGGAGGAGGCGGAAAAGGAGGAGGAGAAGGAGAAGGAGAAGGAGGAGTATAAAGGAGTACAAGGTAAGAACAGACAACAACAGCGCTATTAGACCTAACGAGGCTGTCCTTGTAGCTACATTACTACTAAATATATACTTGATAGAGACAAGAGGACAGCAAAGTGGAAGAGCACGAACAAAAGCAAGAGGAGGAGGAGGAGGAGGAGGAGGAGGAAGAAGAGGAGGAGGAGCGTGCTGGTCATCTTCCTCCTGACACCTTTATCTACGAGAACACATTACTGGCATCAGGAGCACACGCGCGTGAGTCATGAAGGTGTGAATGTGTTGATGGCGAGTGTATCAGGAGGATTGGGGAACGTCAGAGAGAAAGAGAGAGAGAGAGAAAGAGAGAAAGAAAGAAAGATAAAGAGAGAGAAAGATTCAGACTTTCCTGCCTCCTGTCTGCCTTCCTCTTACAACAGACTTCCAAACACAACACGTCTCGTCAAGTTTGCCATCACAACACACACACACTTTTAGCCTGAATTGAACTGTGATTAGAAAAAAAATTATTGATATTCATCTTTTATCATATTACTAAGTTTAAGAGCAACTTTTTTACCTTTCTCTCTATAAAACGAAGGATAAGAATACCTCTAGCTACACGAAACACAGTAAACACACACACACACACACACACACACACACACACACACACACACACACACACACACACACACATACACACACACACACACACATACCCTTCCCCCATAGTGAGTAGAAGCAACACGACACCGTAGAATCCAGTTTAATGTCAAGCTCCTTCAGTGGACTTTCCTATAAACCCTTGTAAGCCTCCTCTAAGGTGACCCCCGAGCCCTTGGACCTAAAAGTATCACCCCACAACACCAGCCCAAGAGTCCTCTCCTGTAACGATCGGATGAAAGCCTCTTTGTAAGCCCGAGTATCTTGCAGGAGGAAGCAAGTAATCTACATCAAACACGGCTGTAGAGGGTGGCACAAAGGCGACACGAGAGAGAGAGAGAGAGAGAGAGAGAGAGAGAGAGAGAGAGAGAGAGAGAGAGAGAGAGAGAGAGAGAGAGAGAGAGAGAGAGAGAGATTGAGAGAGTGTATGTGTACGTATGTGTGTCGTAGTCCTTTAATCTTTATATTCATGTGTCCTTTATGAGTCCTAACATTCCATCTATCAATTACATATTCCTTCACCTTCCACTTCCCTGTCCACTCCTGTAACACTTCCCGCGGCCACCACCAGAGGCTCTCACTGACTCACTGGTTCTTATTAATACATCTATTTTTCATCAGCAGAACGCCTCATCTCTGATCCTAGTGCCTGGTGTTGCTGCCTCGATAACGCGTGACAACTTGGCTTAAACATGAGGTATTAACACATCAGGGTCATCACTCTCTCGCATGGGAATAGAGATGTGTTAGAAAGGTTTAAGGTTCAGAGCTACACAAGATGCTCAGTAGGAATAATGCAACACGTGGATGTTTATATTAGATTAGTTTAGATTAGATAGTTTAGATAGATAGCTTCAAATTTAGATAGTTAAAAATAAAAGTCATGGAAACATAGGTTACTTGTTACGTTTGTGTGAATTTAATGCATTTTTTATCATAGGTTTGTGTTATGTTGTTAATGATTAGGTACATATATATATTTTTTTTTTTTGACATGTGAGTTGTGGAATGTATACAATTAACGTTTAATGATATTTTCCATAGAATCAGAGACAAACGAAATGCAAAACAAAGGGATACATTTTTTTTTTCAAACCATATGAAAGTAAAAGAAAAAAAAATTGCAGAATACAAATTGTAAACAGAACTTGAACGAAAGGATACGATATAAATTATATATATAAAGAGAGAGAGAGAGAGAGAGAGAGAGAGAGAGAGAGAGAGAGAGAGAGAGAGAGAGAGAGAGAGAGAGAGAGAGAGAGAGAGAGAGAGAGAGAGAGAGAGAGAGAGAGAGAGAGAGAGAGAGAGAGAGAGAGAGAGAGAGAGAGAGAGAGAGAGAGAGAGAGAGAGAGAGAGAGAGAGAAAAAAAAAAAAAAAAAAAAAAAAAAAAAAAAAAAAAAAAAAAAAAGCAGCAACAGAAGCCAGGATAAACAATATGAAAATAAATGCATCAAACTAAAAAATTCAAATAGAAAACTCAACACAACACAATTTTTCCCTAATAAAAAACACACCTGAAGTAACACTGCAACACAATATAAAAATAATAATCAAATAAATAAATAAAAGAACTACTTGATATTCCACCTTACCCACACCTGAGGCAGAACAAAGATGAAACTCACAGACAGACAGACAGACAGACAGACAGACAGACAGACAGACAGACAGACAGACATACAATCAACATAATACCAACTTCTCCTTCCTATGTAATAATTTTCTTCAGTCACATCATTATTTTCTCTCTAACTATTAACTTCACTCTGTTGTTCTATAAATAAGAAGTAAAAAAACAATAAAAATAATGTCTGGGTGAGTTCATTTCTCTATTTACTCTTTATTTCCATTTACACTTATATCCGTTTTACCTTAAGAGAACAATTTGAGGTGGAGTGACGCAACAGGGAATGGAGGGGGAGGTAGGGAGGTAAAGGAGGGAGGAGAGGAGGGTGGAGGAGGCAGCAGGATGGGAGGGGAAGGAGGGCGGGAACAGGAAAGTGAGAGAAGAGGGGAAAAGGGGGATGGGGAGAGTGTGAGAAAGGAATGTTTTCAAGAATAAGTATAGTGGTAGGCAGAGGGGAGAAGGGAGAGGGGAGAGGGGAGAGTGGTATCAATGAGAGGAAGGAAAAAAATGAGAGGGAGGGAGAGGAAGGGATGTTGGTAAGAGAGGGTAAAGAGAGAGAGAAAAAACAGTTCTTTCCTCTTGACTTTACCTCAACAGAGAAACAAATTACAAAGCGCTGGAATTTAAGGCTTAAAATCCACCTTTTATTTCTATTTCTAAACCCAACTAATGACTAAAAATGTATAGAAAATAAACTCAAAATAAAATAAAGTAAAATGATAATAACTCACGTGTATAATTAATAATAACATAATTTAGACTCGTATTCATATTAACATTTTAACACGAAATTCTTAGTTTATTGCTTCGTCAGGAGAGACAGACGGTAAGGAGGTGGAAGAGCTCTATGTATTGTGTATTGTTAACAGTGTCGCCCTTGGAGAGAGACGGTACGGTTCACGAGTGGTTCTGAAGCTCCGAGACAACACCACACAGGGAACAGAATGAGTGAGAGGTTTGAATTGAAAGGTTAGGCAGAGTACTTGTAACTCTCTCTATCTCTCTTTTTTTCCTCTATCTCTATCTCTCTTTCATCAAGGCCTTTATTCTTGCTTTTTCGTTATTAATTCATATTATTTACTGCTCTCTATCTATTCATTTTTCTATTTATATATTTATCACTTATACACAAACATGAATACATAAAAAAAACCACACATACATACACATACACATGGAAAAATACATATCAAACCAAACTATTTAAGTCACTATTAACCAACACGATATTATTGACAACTTGACTCGTTTCCTTATTCCCTCATTATAAACACAACTTCATTCCAACCCAAAATACAGGACGATATACCACACCCAACAACTTAGACGCATTCAAAAAGTTTACAAAAAAATATATATATAATTCACCTTAAAAAAAATATATATTAGTTGTAATGAAAAGCTACGATGGTTAAGTCGAGGGTTAAGAACGATGGCTGGACTACTTAGGATGAATAGAAAACAAATATAAGGAATAATATTAAGCTTATGCCTTTTCATTCCTTAAATCTGATAAGCACATGAGGTCGTAGTAGTAGTAGTAGGAGGAGGAGGAGGAGGAGGAGGAGGAAAAGGAAGAGGAAGAGGAAGAGGAAGAGGAAAAAGAAAAGGAAAAGGAAGAGGAAGAGGAAAAGAAAGAGGAGGAGGAGGAGGAGGAGGAGGAGGAAGAGGCATAGTTGTTATATCTTCCAGTGAGGTTTCATTTCTATTCCCAGTATATCCACACACACATTCCACTCCCTCTATAGATGTGGATTCATTATATTCTAATTACATGACTATCATCTCTGTTTTCCATGCAATGTTTCCTCCCCAAGCATCGATATTTGACACTTATTCTGTTTTTATTTTCTTTTTTCCCCGTCAGCATCATCGTTTTCTTTCAATAACTAAGAGAGAAAGGTGTGTGTGTGTGTGTGTGTGTTTTTTTGTACGTGTATGTATGATTTCTGGTCTTCCATTCCTTTGTTTTCCTTTGTTTGTACTTGACCACATTTCTTTCCCTTTGTTGCTGTGTTTGTATAAATGTTTGTGTGCGTGCGTGTATGTGTATGTATGTTGTACAATCACACACACCCACACACCCACACACACACCCACAATCTATCCTGATGCTCATTTAACAGACATAAAACAGGACCTTTAGAATCTTTAGAAAGACAGATAACCTTCCACCTCACTTTTTCTAACCTTCAGTCTTCCTCCTTCGGCACTAACCTGTTACAGAAATCCCTTGAGGACAAGCCACCACGTCCCTTCCTCCCGCGTCCTGTCGAAGCTATGTGGTCCTGGGCGAGGCCTACAACCTTATATACTTAAAATGCGCATTAAAATCGACCACAGCTGAGTAAATGCACCCTTTCTATAATCAAGTTCAGCCACATTTTGCATGATCCATCGAAGACCATAAAGACGTGGAGGCTGTCAGGTGCATTGGGAGGCAAGAGGAAATGTGATTCAGGTCATGGAATTATTGTTTTGCGTGAAGGTGAGGGAGGATGGGTGAAGGAGGGGTGGAAGAGGTATTAAGGATCACGTATGATCCACTTCCTGAACTGTGGATCCATAATGCATGACGCTGTGAGAGTGAGGGAAGGAAAGGAAAGACTGTCTTGTTTCTCGCTTCACTCAAGAGGAAGTTGAGTTCTCGTGAATTTTCTGTCCAAATTTATTCCCGACAATATTTCTGCCGCGAGTTTATTCCGGCGTTGGGTCACATGAAGGACTGTTGCATTCTGGGAAATATCAGCTGAATAGAAGCAAAACAAACAATGGATCCAGACGTTGCAGTGATAGTTTTGTGGTATTTGCTAAAAAAAAAAAATGAAAAAAATGAAATGAAATGAAATGAAAGCGCCTCTGGACATATGAATTCCTGCTGAGTTTCCTATGAAGTGAAGCAGACTTTGAACTTTGAAACTAATCTCAACGCAAAATTCAAGGGGAAGCTATCTTATATCACCTTAGTTATGCAATGTTGTCTGATTAGTGTTAGTGTTGCATGTATTACTGAAACACACTTCCCTCCGTGATGACTGAGGTGGAAATGAAACACGTGACGACATGACCTGACCTAACCTAACCTAACCTGACCTAACCTAACCTAACCTGACCTAACCTAACCTAACACGTCTATATCCTCTCCTATCACACTATTACTTACACATAGGACGTAAAAGCACCTTAGACACACAGGAGTAAGTACATAAGAACAACAGAAAAAAGACATACAAAAAAAAACATGAATGAGGTTAATTAATGGAAGGAAGTGATTAAAAGTGACTCAGCATCAAGATTGTTTACATTTAATAAGTGTAATTACTGTCCATACAGAACCATTATGAAAATTTCGTCATTTCTTTAGTAGGGGGAAACAACTTTAATAATTCCGTGTAACATAAATGGTTGAATAAAAAATAATTGGTATTGACTCTACGGATCATTCTACCATATATCATGTATTCCTAAAACAGTTAAACCCATATACACCACCACAGTCATCGTTATATACAAAATTTAACCATCGACACATTGAAAAAAAAAAAAAATTCATATTCACACACACGTATATTTACTTCCATCGAAATACAATTCACACTAAATAATATTCACTTCCGCTCAAAAAGATTTCAGAATAAAATTATTTTGCATCAAAAATTTTCACAATCATACTTCACATACTGAATGCAATACAAAAAAAATCATATATAAAACTAAGAATAAAGGAAAATAATAAGAATAAAATAAAGGGATAGAGAGGAGATAGGAAGGGTTAGAGGATTATAAAGGAGGTAGATAGGACAAGGGAGAAAATAGAGGGATAGAGAAAGGCTTATGAGGCTTGAGTATCCGAGGCTCGCGGTCATCTAAGAAAAGTGTCCAATGTCAACCACACTCCTATTTTCGGTATGTGTGTGTGTGTGTGTGTGTGTGTGTGTGTGTGTGTGTGTGTGTGTGTGTGTGTGTGTGTGTGTGTGTGTGTGTGTGTGTGTGTGTGTCAAGACAATGAAACAACAAAGCAATACAATAAAACCAGGGAAGGGAAGGAAGGGAAGGGGTGGGAAAGGAAGGGAAGGGAAGGGAAGGGAAGGGAAGGGAAGGGAAGGGAAGGGAAGGGAAGGGAAGGGAAGGGAAGGGAAGGGAAGGGAAGGGAAGGGAAGAGAAGGGAAGGGAAGGGAAGGGAACAAGTAAACAAAGCCTTCCCCCCATTATCAACATGCACCTTTAGCAAAATCTTCACTGAAATATAACCTTCCACATTTTTCCCTCAAATAATAAAGGTTTCAGTCTTACATTGTCCATCTTTGTCCTTCTCGTCCCTCCTTCCTTCATCGCCATTGTTCCTCCTCCTCCTTCTCCTCTTCCTCCTTAGTATCAAATCCCCGGCTGGCACTATTCTCTCCACGCTAATTAAGCGTTTATATTGTAGTTAAGTAAAATTAAACTGCCAAGTAGGGACCAGTGGTTGTCTTGCGTTTTGTATTCCTTTGTACTCCTTTGTAATTCTTCTTCTTCATCTTCTTCCTCTTCCTCCTCCTCCTCCTCCTCTTCTTCCTCTTCCTCCTCCTCCTCGTCTGTGTGATTGAGTCAAGACCTTCGCAAAAACTATCGCATCCCAAGTGCAGAAAATTCTTGGAGTTATTGAAGGAGTCACTCCACACTCACGTCTGTCTCTTGCAGGTGATGGCGTGGGACGGCAAGGCTCAGGGGCGTCCATTGGAGAGAAGAGGAGGAGGAGGAAGAGGAGGAGGAGGAGAATGAGGCATCATGGATTACAGGGAGGCTTTCAAAGTATTATTTACTTCTTATTTCCTCCTCCTCCTTCCTCCTCCTCCTCCTTCTCTAAAATGGTGTTCAAGTAACTTTTTTTCCGATGGTCACTTCTTTACATTAATTCTTAAGTCACTTTTTCCTTCATGTAGGATTCTATCGGCTGTTCCTCCTCTTCGTGGCTTTATCTTTCCTATTTCCCACTTTCCCTTTTTCTCATCACTTCCTCCTTCCTCCTCCTCCTCCTCCTCCTCCTCTTCTTCCTCCCTCTCCACTCCTTCCGGTAAGCTCTCCCTCCTTTTCGTGCAATATTCAACCAAAAGATAGCAGTTCCACCCACTTAGGTCAGAAATTCGCCGCCATAAGGCAATGCAGTCGCTAAACTAGTTCGAAAGCTTGCTGATAGATGGCGGTGTTTCCACTTTAAGAACAAGAATCACATGTAACTCACGGTAATAACTTTCTCATGTTTATTTTTTCAGCTTTGAGGTTCGTAACTTTCTTCAGTGGAATATAGATGGGGTTAGATAATGTTAGGTTTGGTTAGGTTAGGTTATTAGACTATAACAAACATAGCGTTAGGCAGATCAAACAGTGTTACAAAGAGGCATGTTACAGGTTATTTAAAGCAAGAAAGAACAAATACTCACCTGATGTATTCAAACCACTCACTTTTATTTATTTTTTGTTTTTTCCCCGTCAGAATAAAAGAGAAAAGATGTATTTATCTGCCTATTGAATCTTTAAGCGAATTTTTGTTACATGGACTGACGTGTGTGTGTGTGTGTGTGTGTGTGTGTGTGTGTGTGTGTGTGTGTGTGTGTGTGTGTGTGTGTGTGTGTGTGTGTGTGTGTGTGTGTGTGTGTGTGTGTGTGTGTGTGTGTGCGTAATACAAAAGCAGGTAGCACAATACACTTACCATCACCCCTTTTATCCCTTGGTCTCGCCTTTGTGTATTGAAGTGAGGCGTGAAGGAGGATATTGTTCTCACCTTCTTACTTCCACGTATTCTCAAGAGATTATTGTACATTGGGTCTATATTCCCCTGAGTCTATACGTCTGCCGTCTGTCTGGTACGAAATCACGAACTCATAATAATTCCTTAGGTAATACAAAGGTTAGGTAATGTTAACAGAATATATATATGAAAGAAAGGTCAGTGTGTATTGTGATAATGGAGATAAAGTAGATGATATAAACGAGGCATGAAAAGAACTAAATTAATACACTGCTGTTTTTGGAAGCCATTAGTTATATATCTTTACATTCTGCAACAAATATTATACAGACGAATGCAAAATGAGGAAGCAACGAACACAAGGATAAAATATGATACATGTTAGACTCTTTTATGATGAATGGAAAATGAGTTAAGTAATGTTATGCCACTTAGGAAAAGGAAGCTGACGTGTTCATTTCGTTACATCACAACATGGAATTAAATATTGTCATTAAGGTCACGTCAAGTAATTTAAGATAAAGGTCAGGAATGATAGTTCAACATTGCTTTATTTTTTCTTTATTTCTTTTTTTATTGTTAGCCAGAAAACTCGTTGGTATATTACTGCTCGTGTAGATATTCTTCCACTTGGGATTTCATTTAATTGTTATTATGTTCTTATATTTTCTGTGTAAGTTCATAAGAGTTTCTTTTCACAAGTTTTTTTCTTAATTCCTCTCTAACTGTTCCTATTTAATGTAAGTCTTTCAAGTACCCTTTAAACTAACCTTTTACTTATCTGTATCTAAATTATTCCTTCCTTTACTCTTCACCTTTCATCAGAGTCTATTCTCCTCTCTTCTCCCTGTATCAACTCTCCTCTACACTCTGGGTTCATGTCTCTTCTTTTAGTTTTGAATTATAAACATAGAGATGACACGACAATCACACATGAACTGTTCCCCTTCTTTCACCTTCACTGCCTCTTCCTCCAACACACCATTCTCACCCTCCTCACCATCCTCACCATCCTCACCATCGACCCTCCACCTACTCTCCCTCTTCCTTCTCCCCTCCGTCCTCCGCCCAGACACCCTCAACCTCTTAGCCTCTCCTCGTCCCTCCTTCCTTCCCTATGCAACGTGAATAAGTTCCTGACCTTTACAAAGTGATGAAACACATTTTGTTCCTGTCTCAGTCGCTCTACATTATATATTAGTTTGAAAGGAAGAAGACTGGGGGCATCTTACATTCCTGACTGTAATGATTAATGTATACCTCAATGGAGAGAGAGAGAGAGAAAGATAGATAGAACGATTGATAGATAGATAGATAGATAGATAGATAGATAGATAGATAGATAGAGAGAGAGTTGGTAATGTCCTCCTATTAGTTCTAAACCATATCAACATCCGCCTCACGTTCTCTATGACAATTTTCTCTTTTGTTCCTTCTAATACCACTTCCTAATACTTCTAATACCACTTATAATACCACTTCTAATAACTATATCTCCTCTTTTATCCTTTCCACTACCTTCCAGACGCCCTCCCTTCATTACTCTCCCTTGTAACTGGTAATACTTGTGATTAAAGCCACTGAACACAGGTAGAATTATAGCTATACACGACAATCCATCAGTACAGTTCCGCCTTTGACCAGCGACACAGAAAAACACGATGGAGGAGACAAAGAGGAGGCGAATTAGTGTTCTCTGAGGCAAAGAAGCTTATCACTTTGAGGAAAATAAGATGAAGTTGGTATAGTGACTCGTTCTTTTTTTTATCAGTAACGTTATGTCACTTATATACACTTCCTTGTGTCTTGGGATGAGTTGAGGGAGAAACATTAACTTGTACTGGTCTGAAGCGTCACGTGGCCTTCAGATTACTTGAACAACACACTCAAAGTCAGAGGGAGTCGAGGTTTTCATTCTTGGGCAAAATGAAGTAGTGTTGTGTGCTGCCTAGCGTGAAACAGTGTCGTTCGCCCCCGTTGCCGCGGCGCCACACACACCTTCGCCGTCTTCGTCCCTATTGCCACGGAGGGACAGCCGCCTTTCACTGCGCCACCCCGTCTCTTCGTAATCTCACGCCGCGTTGCGTCTACTTGTGTTGACGAACTTTATTAAGGGTTCCTGGACGTCTTTGTGCCGGACGCCAGACACACCATGTTGTCAAGCTTAATTGGTATGGTGCTGTGGAGTGTGGCGGAGTGCTGAACCTAGCCAGACGGTGCTGAGCCTCGCCAGACGGTGCTGAGCCTCGCCAGACGGTGCTGAACCTCGCCAGACGGTGCTGAGCCTAGCCAGACGGTATTGAGCCTCGCCAGACGGTGCTGAGCCTCGCCAGACGGTGCTGAGTCTAGCCAGACGGTGCTGAGTCTCGCCAGACGGTGCTGAGTCTAGCCAGACGGTGCTGAGCCTCGCCAGACGGTGCTGAGCCTCTCCAGACGGTGCTGAGCCTCACCAGAAGATGTTGAGCCTCGCCAGATGGTGTTGAGCCTCACCAGACGGTGTTGACGGCACAATAAGGTGAGTACACAGACTCGACCTTCACGGAGGGACGGACGGAGGTGTGGGCGGCGGGCCCCAGGACACCGGCAGTCGACGCTCCATTCAAGACTAAGCCAATGGAATCCTGGAAGCGACGCATCAAAGGACACGTGATTTACACTCGGAAGCACAGACTCGATCCGGGATAACATATTTAATCCTACCCATTAACACAGAGGAAGGTGACGCTGAGATCACCGGCCTGGGGAACACACTTATCACGTTGCCAGGGGAAAGAGTGACACCAACACTAACCAGGAAGTTGCCACCACTGACACACTGCCACCACTGACACACTGTCCCACGACCCAAGACAGGCTGCCTTACAACCCTCTACCTATAGCTCTCTGAGGACGACAAGCCTTCCACCAGCCCTGTATGTTTTCTTTAGGAGGATGACACCACAAATGAGAGCATGAGAGACGACACAACCCATGTCTTAAGTGGTGCATGTCATTGTGGAAGAATTTGTCGAGTAACTTTGAAGTAACTCAAGAATAACTGACGAGTAACTATGAACAAATACACATGATTAGGCTGTAGATGTGTGGCATTGACTTGCTTCTTATATTCTTCATTCAGTTTATTATGGCTATAAATTTTACGGTGATAAGGTAGTCATAAAATGTTGATAAGTTCGCCAAAATGAGACTTAGGCATCAAGCTCATCAAAAATGTTACAAAGACGTATAGTAAACTTTCCTTCCACTTGCCATATAGTAACTACGTGATCAAATTTCACAGCCACTGATGATACTTATACGTCCTACAACTTCCCAAACTTCTGATAGAAAATGTGTAATTGAAGTAGGTAAGAATGATAATGATGATGATGATGATGATAATGATGATGATGATGATGATAATGAAAAAAAACTATAATGTCACCAGAAACCAAGATTCGATGAAGTAATGAGGCGAAAACACAGTCATTTATCTATTACGTCCAATATTTTCACGACGAAAGTGTTTTGACCTACAGAGTTAAGGCTGTTATGGCAAGGCATAGAAATGTCACACACACACACACACACACACACACACACACACACACACACACACACACACACACACACACACATATACACACACACACACACACACACACACACACACACACACACACACACACACACACACACACACACACACACACACACACACACACACACACACACTAAAAGTAGCCAATAACACCAGTAACGTTAATTTTCGTGTGAACTATAGGTCTTGTACCTCTCCTCCTCCTCCTCCTCCTCCTCCTCCTCCTCCTCCTCCTCCTCCTCCTCCTCCTCCTCCTCCTCCTCCTCCTCTCTCCTCCTCCTCCTCCTCCATCACACACGAAAACAAACGACTGACCAACACTCCAACCATCTTCCTGCCACTCCCTACATTATGAAGGTAATTTGAACCTTCTGAGGCACTGTGTTGGCGGGAACATGAAACACAACGCCGTACCTTTACCTTTACCTTTGCTTTACTTTCACTACGTCCAATTTTCCTTTTGACTTTGAACTTGATGAAAAGGAATTAGTAGAAGGTGAAGTTCTGGTTCTTTTTTTCTTTTTCTTTTTCTTTTTTTTTTCTCTCTCTCTCTCTCTTTCGCTCTCTAACTATTTGTTTTTTCATGTTAGTAAATCGACGTCAAACTATTGGAAGCTATGAAAGATATCGTAGTTTCCTGGGGGTTTTTTTTTTTAACGATGTGAAGGATTTTCTTGCAATATTTTTGAGTTTTTTTATTTTTATTGTTAGTGGTTTGTGAAATTTCTTTGATGTAATAGTAACGGTATAAGATAACGTAAGATTTTTTTTAGCGTATTCCCAACTTTTTCTTAATAACGAAACTAAAAACGAAATTACTCTGCATATGTGGGTGTGGGTGTGCGTGTGCGTGTGTGTGTGTGTGTGTGTGTGTGTGTGTGTGTATGTGTGTGTGTGTGATATGAAAGTCAATTAAACCATCAACTTAACATTCATCCTTGGAAAAAATACAAACCTCATGATAAACTCTAACATTAACAAACAAATAAAACAAATAAACCTTTTCCTAAATATATTCATGCATAAAGTTATCAAATATTGCACCAACATTTCCTTCACTAGAGTACATAATTAGCGTTGGAATTAAATGCATTATTCATGTGTCATTTCTACATATTGACAAGATCTCAACACACAGAGGCATAGCGTGTAGATGGTCATGCACGGAGGAGAACAAGGTAGAAGTGTTATTGTTGTTGAAGTGACTCCAGGCAAGTGACATGAAGGCTTAGCTAAACACGCGTTTCATGTCACCAAGTATTCACTCCCCGGCAAAACAGAAGAAAAAACTGAGGCTGACGTGATAAAGTCTGTTTATCCAAATGATGAAATTAAAACTATTTATTGAAGACTTTTATGTGTGTAAGATATATAATTCTGCATCGCCTTACTAACCAAACCTAACCTAATATAATCAATACAGCTATCATGTCCATCTTTCTATTTTTTTTTTCTCTTCAAAAATATTAAATCCATCACAAGAATAATAATACTAAAATTATATGACTTTTTAAAATTTTATAAAGTTCTCACTACAATATTGTTTCCCCTAAGAGGCATTGAACAAGGTATTTACAAGTAGTTTGTGACCATTGTTATTGTCATAAAAAAAGTTAAACCCAAGTCCTTCCACGCACTGCAGCAACATTTTTTTTCTTCTTTCCTACATCAAAATCATATGTTTTGAAAGCTCGTCCCACACACTACCTCAACATCCCTCCTGTTTGCGTGCACCCCCAAAGAGCACACACACACACACACACACACGCGCGCACACGCACACACACACACACACACACACACACACACACACACACACACACACACACACACACACACACACACACACACATTCATCATCTGGTATCGCTTGATGAAAACGAAACAAATCAGTAAATATTTTTCATAACATTTCTTAGGTCTTCGATGCAAC
>JAXIVD010007951.1:0-18734 GCA_036785275.1 Cancer borealis | reverse complement strand
ATAATATAACTAACACTAAAATAAGAATTAAAATTATAAATGTCTAAAAAATTGCATTAAATAGCCAAGTAAAACAAATTTATAAAAATCAACATGGATACACATAAAATTACTCTGAGCTTACAAGTCAATTTTTGAGTCTAGACTTAAAACTATGTAGGCTCCCAGAGTTAGTGATACAATCAGGCAGATCATTCTATAAAATAGGTCCAGTGCCAGTGTCTGTTCTAGTTCGTGGCACATACAAGTCGTCTAGTTGTCTTGTTGTGCCTCCTGTATATTCTCTGACAGTGGAAAACTGTAAGAACCATTTCGGATATAGCCCATTTAAAGCCTTATACATAGATGCATTTATCAAAAACAAATTTGTCTTTAATTGTCATCCATTGCAGTTCTTTTATGATTGGAATAACATGCTCATACTTACTAGCTCCCCCAGTGGCTACTTTGGCTGCAAAATTTTGTAATTTCTGTACCTTATGAAGTAGATATACAATAATTCATCAAGCTGAGAACAAGAGTCTGTACAACAATAATTTGAGTTGGTTTGTCAAAATTGTCACTTATTCGTCTAATAAACATCAAAAGACCCATTATTTTCTTGTTAATTTCACTGACATGCACATCAAAAAGCATATAATCTGTCAACATAAACACCTAGATTTTTTACATGAGTATTTGGGGAAATGTGTTCGCCATCACAATTTAAAAAGGTGTCTGGAGGTATACGAGACAGTGAAGACAGAGAAAGCAAGTATTGGAGGAAGAGAGATGATAGGCAAGGTCTTCACCATGTAGTGAGGGAATACTGTGACAGGGAAAAATGGAGAATTCTCCAATGGTCATCCCTTTAATGGATGTCCCAGAGGGGGATGAGGCATCAGAGGTATAGAACATGGATTTATATAACACTATAAGATAGAATTCAGGAAACTGTTTTAAATATGAAATGGTACTAAATAACTTTCCTACTAACCCAAACAAATTTTTTTTGTATTTATATCATTAACCGTTGGCACCAGTAGGCTTATTGAGGCACAGATGGACTTGCCTCGCCTGTTATTTGGCGTAGGTTTTTCAGATTTTTATAGTGACGCCTTAAAGGTTTAGGTTCTCTCGTGAATATGTTGAGAACGTGCGAGGCTAATCACTGCTACAGCCTCAGATGCATATAAACGTTGTTAGTCCCGTCTGAGGACAGTATGGCAACAATTTGGATAGTCTTTGGCCACTCGGCAGTAATATCAAAGAATGAAAAGTGGTCAGCGAATAACAGGGATTTGAACCCGGGACCCTAGGCTCACATACCAGAGTGCTAGACCACTGTACCACTGCGTTGGCTGGCACACTTAAAAGTAGTGAATGTGGAACTTAGAATGAAGAGAATTTAGGGACTGGAGATGTACTTGAGAATCATGCAACTAAGATAGTGTAATCATATTACTTTAACTTTAAAGGAGGAAACTAATACTTAAAAATCAATAAGGGGACAAAACTCACTTGTACAGTGTCATCTCATCGTGCACTACTACATCATGCTCTGCCAGCACTGTGGTCAGAAGGTCCAGGTCACAGGAAGCAAAGTCTTCATGTGTTGCCACTTGCTCCAGATTCCACTTGAAGTGATTCAAGCATACTGATGAGATATCTGAATGGCCACAGGTGAGAGTGTACTGCAGCCACGCAATCAAGTAGTTTTGTTGCGATGCTGACACAATGTTCAATTTCATGTACTTGATACATGTTTCTATTAAATCCTGAAAAAACAAAGATCAATGTAAAATAATAGTAATGGGTACGATTGGGTTACGTTATTGAAAACCCAATCATAAACTGGTCAATTGTATACCTAAGTTATATTTTAATAGGATAAAATATAGATGTGTTAAAGACCTGTTTATTATACCCCCCATACTACATTAAATATACATATGTACCATCGCTCCAAAAAGTATCTGAAAAAAATCTGAGGTAGCAATTAGACAAATCGGACGAAGGTTTCTGGTAAATGGTAAAGGACAGGGTGTGAAGTAGCAGCCCTGCATGGTTGATATTAGTGATGGGCGAACCGAGTTGGTCGTGTTGCCAGTTTCTCTGTATCGACATATCCACAATGCCACTGTATTGTAGGAGACGCCAATATCCCTAGAAATTTCTGTCTGTAACCCTCATTGTAAGGGGTGATGATCTCTTGGCGCGTATTCTGAGTTGTCTCCATGGTGAATGACATGACCATACCACACTAGTCTCGAAATCAACTCTAATGAAGTGTCACACGCATTTCGAAACTTTGAACATCAGATATGATCCACCATAAAGCATCTTCATGAAGGGCGTTTCCTTTCAAGATTACTACAATTGATAACCAATGAAGATTGCAGCTGCTTTATTATTGAAAAATAATTATCCATTAACCTGGATGTCTGTCATATTACGAACCCAATCAGTGATACTGTTCACTTGGTAAGCGAGTGTAAACAGTGTTTGAGGTCAATGCCATTGTGACACATCCACCAAGTCGTTGATACTGCGATCAATATCGAGCAACATATATGATGAGTGTGATGATTATACAGCTTTCAAACCAGTTGCAATATAAGAAACTTTACAGTAGAACGTATAGCTATCTAGAAAGAAACACTTGTAAATATAAACTACCGATATCATAAGCAGATCCGGCATCAACGCCTACTCAGGCGTATCAACCCAACAGTGGCCAAAGAACAATGGTAATCTTGTTCAGTATGAGAGCCATCGCATCCCATTTTCCAGATACTTTTTGGAGTGATGGTACAATTGAACTTCGTCCCTTTAGGCTTTAGGCCTTTAGGCTCAATGACTCATTTGCTTCATCACTGATGGGTAGTTAGTTGCAAGATGTGTCAACTCGTTGAAAAATCATAAAAATCATACAAACCAAAAATATATACCCATCTAATGACAGTACAGCTATAAATTATAAAAGTAATTCACATTTCCTCAAACAAACGTTTCATGAATTACAATGGGTATCCATTGATAATGAAAGAGTTAACTTCAGGGTTACTTTCCTGAAATCCCCAACTATAAGTGTAACAAAAACCTCATAGGCCTAGTTTGACGTCTCTTTTGCTCCCGCCTCAGGATAAGGTGTACTAAAGCACCCCATCTCTGCTTCCTTCCTTTCAAAAACCATTACCTTACTTTTCCAGCATTCATTTTTAGCTTCCTTCTCGTATACACTATAAAATTCATCCACCATTCCCTGAAGTTCCTCTTCACTCTCTTTAACAACACAGTGTCATCTGCAAACAGACATGCCACTACCACTTAACCCATTCCATTCATCTTCAGTCTTACACCTACATTCCCACACTAGCTTTCATTTCTCTCATACACCTATCCATAAAAATATCCAATAGCCACGGCGACATCACACAACCTTGTCTCACTCCCACTCTTATAGGAAAAGTCTCACTCATCTCTCCATCCACTCTCATACATGCATTTGCCACCCTATAAAATGCCTTAATTCCTTCCAGTAACTGTCCTTCAACATCATACATTTTCAGAATGTTACAGAGTTTCCCTATAAACTGTATCATATACTTTTTTTAGATCCATGAAGGTTGCATACAATTTTTCACTCTTCCCTAAATATTCCTCTACCATCATTTTAATTGCAAATATCTGGTCCACACACCCTTTTCCTTTTCTAAATCCTTCCAACTCCTCGCTAACCTTCCCTTCAGTTACTTCCATCAGTCTCTCCATCAAAACTCTTCCATACACATTTCCTGGCTCACTAAGTAAACTTATCGCTCTTTAATTATTACACTCATCTTTACTACCTTTACCTTTATGAAAGGATACAATAATTGCCTTCTTCCTATCATCTGATACTTCTCTGTCTCCATGCAGGATCACTAATCATGAACATCCATTCTACCACTGTTTCTCCTCCATATTTTAACATTTCTAGTTATTCCATCCACACCTGCAACTTTACCCCACTTAAGTTTGTCTATTTCTTTCTTTACTTCCTTTCTATCAGTTCCTTCCTGCACATTCATACGCTTTCCACCTGCTTCCACACCCATGCTCAACACCATTGGTTCCCTTTCTGTCTTCTCATTCATTAAACATTCAAAGTGACTCTTCCATACTCCTTTTACCTCTTCTTTACCTCTTACATGCACTCCATCACCTCCCTTAATTCTTATATTCACACCTACTCTTCTCTTCATAAACTTTCTTCCAAAACAACTTATTTTCATTGAACTTATCACTCGGCTATATACCAAACTCTTTATCCCCTTTTCTATTACTCTCTTTCACTAACTCCTTCACCTTCCGATTCAATAACTTGTATTCAGTTCTCCTTACTTTCATTTCTTCTTCCATAATCCTTTGCAGCATTTTCTTATATGCTCTCCTCTTCCTTTCTATAGCATCCTTTATGTCATCTCTCCACCATGTAATTCCCTTTCTCTGACTCCTCATAGCTCTATACCCAACAACTTCTGCTGCTACTGTGCTCACTGCACCTTTGAACACCCTGAATACCTCACTAACACTTTCTCCTTCTTCAACTGTCATCCTAGCTTCTGTTTCTCGCATACCTTCCTTTCATACTCCTCCCTAATCTCTTTCCCTTGCCATTTTTTCTGCCAGACTCTCTTCTACCTTTTACCTTTATCTTTGCTAACACAACATAGTGGTCTAACCCTTCACACATGCCTCTCACTACCTAAGTATCCAACACATCCTTTCCTAATTTCTCATCCACTGTTATATAATTAATCACATTCTTCTGCTCACCCCTTTTATTTCTCTTTCTCCATGTGTAGCTGTGGATCATTTCATGCTGAAAAAAGGTTTTTGCTAAGAAAAGCCCCCTTTCCGTACTCATCATTTTCATTTACTTCATCCACACCCCATTTTCTAACCACACCTGCTATTTCTTTATTTCCAACCCTTCCATTCATATCTCCAATTAAAACTATTTCACTCCCTCTTCCACACTCATTTACATAATTCCAGAACTTTCCCATATCCTTTTTCCCCATTCTGCTTTTTCCATTAACAGGTGCATACTCACAGACCCATACACATTTCACTATTCCTACCTTTCCAACTGCCCACACTATTCTAGATCCCTTCCATCGATGTACCTCTATGCCTTGCCATATCATCGAAGACATAACAAGTGTACACCCTTTCTCTCCTCTTCCTTTGCTTTTCTCATCCACACCACACCACTCCTCCTTCCATTTCCTCCCATACTTCACTCTCTGAGGAGTATGTGTGAAATAACATTTATGAACTGAGTGTATAATGTGGAGGTGCAAAGGAGATTTGGTGAAGAGAGAGTTGGCTGGTCAAGCAGTGCAGTATATTGAGGTGGTTTGCACACAAATGGAAAGAATGGAAGACCGGTTGGTGAAGAAAATAGTAAGATCTGATGTGCGAGGTGAAGTTGAGAAGAATGCCATGAACAGGATGGATGGATGGCGTGAAAAGAGTGCTGAATGAAAGAGGAATGTATGTGAAGCAAGGAAGGATGATTGTGCATAACAGAAGTGAATTGAGAACAGTGGTGAATGCATCAGTAATGACGTAGCCCTGATGACCCGTTCTCGCGCATCTGGTGTGATCTTTGAACTGTATCAGGTGTGGGGAGGTGTGGCATGAGCTAAATATAAAGTGGCAGGTGTAAGCCTTGGGACCCTGTTTGGGATATGGCTCTCACCCTCATTTGCATGACTGACCTGACACATTGTGTTTGGCAGGGTGTACTTCTCTTCTCTGGAGGCCTAGGGGCTATATGAGAGGAGTGTATATGAATGTGTGCATGGGTGTGTATATGCATGCCTCGTCTTGACTATTCCCCTTTAGAGGGATAACAGGCTGGTATATAGATTGATTAGTTAGAGAGGACGTTGTTTGATTCAGAGTAGAGCTACAGTCATACTAATAACATTCTACAAGCCTTGATCCTTTTAAATTGGATTGGAGCTGCTCACTAACTCATGTAAGTCACACTAAAAGCAACAAACCACTGGTTTCACAATTATGTGGAATCATGAGATAAAGCTATTCACATTGACTCTTATGTCATCATCCCTGAAGTATGTACAGATGACAACACATGACTGCAGAACAAAGTAAAAATTTCACTCTCTGGGGATCAAAATTCTTCAGATTGCAATGTAGTTGAGTCAACAGCCTACCTTGTCATAACAAAATTTTAACATTACATTATATTATATTCATCTTGGCAATTAGCAAATTGAACTTACCTTAACATTATATTTATGCTAGGGCTAAAATTGGCAGGACCGTGGTATGTGACACCTTCAAGCGACCAGTGTAGAGATAGCGCAAGAAGAGCTCAAACACCTCCACACATTCTGTGGCCTCTTGTAGTACAATTCTCTGTTCTCGGCTTTCATTCCATCGGGGATTCATCAGCATAACCTTCCAGGGTGACCAAAGAGATAACATTATCATTTCTATCAAAATAATGTTTATCATCATCATTGTTTTGAAAGGGTCTATACATTCTTCCATGTAGCTCATCAATTACACATATAAATCATATAGAAATGCTGAACACAAATCTTCAAAATAAGTTCTCCACTCTTAATCTTTGAAGGAAATTAAATAACCATTATGTTGAATCAATGCCTTATTAATGTAATCACTGATTGACTATGGAAAGGTTCACTGTGTCAGTCTCCATTACTGAAGTTAGAAATCAGTCCCATTCATTAATGATAGGGTAGAGCAGCAATATAGTAAACTCACAATTCAATGCACTCTATTTCATTAACAAGATCTGTCCATTGTCATTCATTTCATTAAGTAGAATTTTATATAAAAAATATTGATACAGTCATGTTTTAACATTTGTGGGTTTAGCATTCAGGAATTTGATTATTCGCGAAGAGGCATTACTGTAATAATTCTAGGTCTTCACGGGTTTACTTCCTCCATCACGGTATTGGTTAGTTTCTTTCCTGCTTGTACTATGCTAGTTTTAAACCTTTTAACAGCTTTTGTGCCAGTTAAATTGTTTCTATAAATATAAAAAGGTTTTCTTTAGTTATGTCAGGAAGTAAAGAGTCTCGGAGTGTTATTAAGGGGTCAGCACATATTCACAGCTTTTTCACATTGGTAAGCATCTCTTCAGAAACTCCAGCAAATGTTAGGGAACGACTGTCTCTGAATCAAGGCAGAGTAAAATAATAAGTATGAG
Organism: Cancer borealis; assembly: GCA_036785275.1. Lineage (NCBI taxonomy): Eukaryota > Metazoa > Arthropoda > Malacostraca > Decapoda > Cancridae > Cancer > Cancer borealis. Next base: position 11,494 of record JAXIVD010007951.1, on the reverse strand, counting down.
AGAGAGAGAGAGAGAGAGAGAGAGAGAGAGAGAGAGAGAGAGAGAGAGAGAGAGAGAGAGAGAGAGAGAGAGAGAGAGAGAGAGAGAGAGAGAGAGAGAGAGAGAGAGCACAGTATATGGGGGAATTATGTAAAATAAATTTGCATTTTTGTTCGAAGGCATAAGGAATGACGAATTTTTTCCATATCTTATTTAGTTTTATATTCTAAAGATTTATGTATGGTCTATAATCATTTATCTATTTATATATCTAGTTTGTATCCTCTTTAAAGGCGAAGGTAGCCAAGACAAGAAGGTTAGGGATCGGAGAGACCTTACTCTCCCCTCTCTCTCTGCATCTTATCTTTTTATAGGAGGGAATACAGAGGAGGTACTTTCGTGACCACTAACACCATCCCTTTTGGTCACCTTTTACAATCCACAGGTAATATGGTGATAGCAATTTGTGTCCCCACCATAAGGCTATCATCATTCCATACATTTTGTTTATTTTCATTGTGAATAAAGGTCCAATAATGTGATCACAACTCATAGTAAGGAAGTGTTTTTTTAGTATATTTTTGTCAAAGCCAATGTCTATGTAGAGTAGAGCAATGGTTTAAAAGTCTTATTAAGCATTATATTATTTTCTGGTTCATGTTATCTAAGAGATTACAATATTTTGAAAAAGCAGCCTCACAATTATGCAGAAATCTTGATACAACACACATAGTAGTAGCTGAATTAGTACATTATTATAAGTTTACTGTACTTCATAGAATCAAACTATAAACGTATATAGCTCATGTACAGTTATTCTCATTTAAAAAGTGGGATTGGAAAAGTAAATTAGATACAATCCTCCAGCACACTATTCCCTTTTCTTAGATAGCACACAACTCACCATTTTATTCACAAAAAGTAGAGTAATGAGCACTTTCCCATTTCACAAGTCATTTACTGTTACACTAATTCTTGATAGAGTATGATAGATGTGGTTGGTGCACAATGGCGACTCACCAAATAAAACGAGAGGACAGAATGCTAAAGTATGTGAGAAAAAGTGTAGAAAGGAAAATAAAAGGATTCAAGAATTCACAAAGGGAATGGAAAGACAGAAGTAGATGGCGACTTTTTACGTCACCATCCTTATTCAGGGGGGGAGGGGAAGTTTTTAGGAACATGTATCATATAGGTAGATAGATGATAGTTCTTGAACCACTTCATTATCCCCTTTACTAGTCACTCATCTGCTTTTAACATTCTTTATATTTAACAGACCACCTATCACATCAAACATACACAAAAGTACAACTGCTTATCTTCCACCAGTAAGAAATATATTCATCCATGAAAAATTAGCACTCAGTCCCACCTGGAAGACATCTGAGGAGGCACAGAGAATGAGGCGATGGGCAGGAAACTCTCTCTCGCCAACCACCAGCACTATGTCACTCATCAGCCGTTCAGCATATAGTCCAGCAATCTTCTCCAAGACACTCCCAGAGTTATCGATCTGGAAAGAGCAATAATTGATGAGCTACTTCAGTTACAATTATATACAATATATCTTTCTTTTAACTTTTCTTCAACATGCCATTTGAAGTACAGGTGAACCACAACTTATGAATGAGTCGAGCTCTTTAAAAATTGTTTGTAAATCAAAAATTCAAAAGACTTGTACACTATTAGGCAAAATGTTCCTGTAAACATATATTACATACCTGGAATGTCACAAAACACAGGAAAGATACTGTACATATGCAAACATCTAAATCTATCTATATAACCAGCTTTATCATCATCAGCCTCTTATATCCCCTTATTTCTTTCGGAGGGACACAGGCCCAAAGATTTGTCAAAAATTAAAAACTACTGATGTTGAGCTCCCTATTGGTTCTACTCCTCAGAGTATACTAACGTTGTACACCATGTGCAGGTGGGGATAGGCTGGTCTACCATTTTTGTAGTTGTAAACATAATTGCTTTTATGGTTTTCTTTTCCTAATACTTAAAGATTTTACTTTGCACAGTAGCAATCTACACACACCTCGGTTAAGAGAACTGTCATCTTGACTTGTACATACTTGTTATATTTATATGAGATACCTTTATAATAATAGATAATACTTTGATAAATAACTCATGCACTTTATTTAGAAGGTAAAGTATAGAATAAATGGGTTTTATTGCCAGGAGCATAAGTAATACATAAGCAGATATAATACTAAGACTTTACTTAGCTTTAGTTAGGCCTCATTTAGATTATGGTGTGTAGTTTTGTTCTCCGTACTATAGAATGGATATTGATAAGCTAGAAACAGTACACAGAAGGATGACTTAAAATGATTCAGGGAATAAGGAACTTAACTTACAAGGATAGATTATAACACCTCAATCTACACTCTTTAGAAAGACGTAGGGTAAGGGGAGATCTGATAGAAGTGTTTAAATGGGTCAAGGGTTTCAACAAAGTGACATAAATAAGGTTCTCATAGTAAGGAGAAAGTTAGAACACGAACAAATGGTTACAAGCCAGACAAGTTCAGATTTAAGAAAGATATAAAAATTGGTTCACTAATAGGGTAGTAGAGGAGTGGAACAAACTCAGCAAGCATGTGGTAAGTGCCGGGACAGTAGATACCTTTAAGAAAAGGTTGCATATATCTATGGATGAAGAAAGCAGATGGTAAGTGTTAGGTGCACAGGAGCTGCCTTGTGTAGGTCAACTGGCCTTTTGCAGCCTCCTTATTTTCTTATGTTTTTTAAATCAACAGAACATGGTATGGTAACAGTTTCCTGCAAATCTGAAGATCGTGTGCCTTGCTAGGCAACAGAATTACTTTCATATGTACAAAAGTGTATTATGATTACAATTTTGGGGGTTTTGGGGATCAGTCTGAAATTATTTAACAAAAAAATATATATATAAATATATTTTATAAAATTTTCCTGGCACTGCAGTGGACAATACTTTAAAGATCTCCTAGTACTAAATGGATTAAAAAGACAAACGAATTAGGGTTCAGGAATATTTTACTCTCCTTTTCCACTCTGTGCCTTGTCATTTTGTACAAGAGCATACAGTAGGGACTTCCCAGACCCCTCGCTCTATCCCTTTTGGTCGCCTTTTACAACCCTTCTTAGAAAAACTCAAATACTTACTTGACACTGAGCTGTATTATAGGCATGCATCGGATTTGAACCTCCCTGGTTAGTGTTTCCGGAATCAGATTTTCTGGAGGGAGAGTTGCGGCCCTGTTCATTATCATCATTTGCACCAAACATGTTTGAGAGGCGAGCAAACATGGCACTCCGTAAGAAGCTGCTGTGCTGTAAGTATCTGAAATTTAAACTCAAATTGAATATTATACAAACAGTTTCCCAAAGTACAGTGTTACCTCCAATTTTGCGATACGCCAATTTTGTGACCGAGATCAATTTCCATCTCCGCAAGCCCAGGTACAGTAAAATGGTCATTTAAATTGATCTTATAGATAATGATAATTTTTATGTTTTTCTGTATTTTTCTCTATTATAGGATGTATGATTACATGTATTTGAGTACAAACAATGGCAAAAATATGACTAAAATCACCATAAGGTTAATTATTCCAATTTTGCAAATTCGCATTTTGAGCATGCAATGTCGACCAATTTCACACAAAATTGGAAGGAGCACTGTAGTACATTACAAACTCTAGCACTGTTGTTATTATCATCATGGATATGTTTGGTGGGATAGTTGTTTTTTCAATGTGGTCTAAAAAATTGTCTATTTTGTATAGTCTACGGAAAAAAAGATTAGTTCTATATAAATGGTTGTTTTAATGATGATCAACTAAATTACTAATGTGGAGTAAAAAGCCCTCCCCCTTGGTTTCTTATCCCAAGCATGGGGTAAAAGGCCCATATCTTACAGTTATTATAATTCACATTTGCATTACTACAGAAACTAAGCAGATGGACATGAATTTCAGAATTAATAGTAAATTAACCAAGCTTTCTAACTACATGTTCCAGAAGAATAGCTGCTATATTGTAGGTATAATATATATCTTTCCTTAAAGGGTTCTTCCTATCCCACTCTACTCTAAGGTGATGGTTTTCAAAAGGAAAGAAGAAGAGGTGGTTAACTTTAGAACAGCTTCAAGGGTGAGTCTATCAACAGTAGGAAGGTGTGAAGTAGTTCTAGGAGGAGATAAAATGGAAGAAATGGAAGAGTTTAGGTATTTGGGAACACTAATATGCAAACATAAAGAGATGGAAGGATGAATAAAAAAGAGCTGTGAAAGGCAGGTGTGTCATAAGATTATTTGCAATGGTTAGAAGAGGAAGGAATGTGTCCATGGAGGTAAAGAGAGGCTTAAGGATAAGTATTCTCAAGCTAACACTGACGCATGGATCAGAGACTTGGACAAAGAATAGGACACAGCAGTCAAGAGTGCATACTGTGGAAATAAGTCATCTGAGAGGAGCATGTGACATGACAAAATGGAAGGGTGAAACCAATTAAAGCATGTATGGAAGATGTGGCACGGGAACTTGTGCAAATGAAGCGAAGTGTGGGGTGGAGTGGAATGGGTAAAAAAAAAATCCTTGAGAAATAAGAGTGAAGAGTTTGTGAATAAAGTGTATGTGAGTGAAATCGCGGGTCCTAGGAGATGAGGAAAGCCAGCTGTAAGATGGAAGGATATGATTAAGGTAAATTAATACATGTATGAAAGAAGTGCAGATATGAGGGTGGGCTGATAAAATAAAGTTAAAAATAAAAGCAAGGAGGTAGAGCCTCTTCTACTCCCCTTGGGAGACATACCCATAAGGAACAAAGCGTCAGAGATTATAGTAAGGAGAAATACGGATGATAGAGGAAGGGCAGAAAAGAAGCAGGGGTTGGATTGACAGGAGATATGAAAGGGAAGAAGTGAAAAAGAACAGGAAAGGAGGAGGGAAAGGAGACTTAAGGAACTGGAAGGGATGGATAAAAACAAAAACTACAAACCTCAATGTTCGAGTTGTGCTGCACCATGGATGGTTTGAGTGCTACACAAAAAGCTGAGAGGAATTTGTAACACAGACTCCATACTTCATCAAGCACACTGAGTTGGTATCACATGAGTGGAAATGATTCATCAATGCCAACAAATACTTGTCTTGTACTTGATGCCATAAACCATCCTTAAAGAAAAATATGACACATCATATGACAAAATAGTAATTAAACAAACAAGTTATATGTATATAAAAACAATAAGAGGTCACTTAATATTTCAAATCAAGTAAATAGGAAAACTTGACTTGGAAATTTTCTTGCCTTCTTCAGCACCAAACAGAACACTTTATATTTCCATCACTTTTTACACAACTTTATTCAATTCCATCTCTATAAAGAATAATTTGTAGGCATTACAACTATATACATATATATATATATATATATATATATATATATATATATATATATATATATATATATATATATATATATATATATATATATATATATATATATATATATATATATATATATATATATATATATATATATTGTTAGGTCACTAGTCATACTATGGGCTCTAATGAAAAGGTACTCCAGGTTCAAGTGTGTAACTAGAATAAGTGAGGGGATAAAAGACAAGGAGGTCTTATAATACCATTAGATTTAATTATCCCAACAGGAGAAAAACAAAACAACAAGTACCGTAGTTTACGGCTTACAAGACGCTGCATCTTGGAAGACGCACCCTAATATTGGAGAGAAGTTTTGAGAAAAAAAAAATTGTCATTCTCATACAAAAACAGCTTCACCCTATCCATGAATTTATGTAGCCTTTTCTTAAACTATCTATTGTCTCAGCACTCACCACAAGCAACAAGCTAAAACTGCAGTGTAGTGGGTCTTTTCATGACCGGTGGTTTTAATAGTCACTGTTTTGGTACCTTTCACATCTATGCTTTTATTATTTGGGCTTGTGGCTTGGCTCCAGGAAGGTTTATGGTATTGGAAATACTTGTAACAAGTAAGTACTGAGGTTATATCATATAAAAGGCTGAATTGAATAGTTACTTAAGTTAACCTCATAATGTAATGACATCATACAAATCCACGTCCCTATCGGGCGAGCCAATACAACAACATTCGTCTTGGAAGACGCACAAGTATTTTACTTGGTATTATTTAGGGAAAAAAGTGCGTCTTGTAAGCCGTAAAATACAGTAACTTCTGATATGTGGTCGTGTCAGTTTACACATGTAGGTACACATAAAATCTAAACAAAAAAATACAAGACAATAAAATAAAGAGACACACTGATGGGCTACCCAAGGAAGGCGCTGGTAATACATCACCAAAATCCCCGACAGGTTAATCCAAGTCTTAGAAATTCTTCAAAGATAATGAAAGTACTGGTAGCATTTCTGTAAAGGCTTCGAATACCTGTCGGAGCTACACAAGTCACACCTCGCAGAAACACCTCTCTCACCCCACTGACATTTATTCTGCGTCCAGATGGCAAGGACGGGTTCCGGACAAAAGTTCGTATAGAAAAAGTTCGTATGGCAATAATTCGTAAGATAAAGTTCGTTTGTCTAAAGTACGTCAGGATAAAGTACGTAGGGTATAAAGTTCGTCATGTAAAAAGTTCGTAATGGAAAAAAATCGTAAGGTTAAATGTTCGTCGTGCCAATGTTCGTTAGAAAAATGTTCGTACACGTTAGGATCGGTTAGGTCATTATGAATATTTTACATAGGTACATACGTACCATACGAATATCTGCATACAAACTTTAGCGTACGAACTTTTTGGTACGTACTTTTTTCAAACGAACTTTATCCCTTACGAACATTTGCTTACGAACAATTGCGTAAGAACTTTATGCATACAAACTATTTCCATACGTACTTTGGTCCTAGAATCGGCAAGGACAGTGTAGTAGGTGTTGTTCTGAGGTGTGTGGTTGTGTAGGGCACCAAGGGCAGTGGGGGTCATCTGTCACGCCCAGTTTGTGTAAGTGCAAGCTTAGGTGGCTGTGGCTAATTTGGAGCCTAGTGACAACAGTGTCAAGGGCATGGCTTGGTGAGTAGATCCACCAGTGGTGTCATGTCTTGTCTGATGCAACCAAGTGAGGTGTAAAGTAGACCGTAAGTTAGGTCTGTGTCCCAGTGTAGGTTGCAGGCTGTCCAGAGGTTAGTCAGAAAGTCAGTCTGGTCAGTAGGGGAAGGGTTGGGAGTGTGCTTCCACTGCCGCTCTGTCAGCCACCCTGCTGCCCCTGATGCCAATGTGTGAGATGACCCACTAAAGGTGGATTGAATAGTCAGAAAAGGACAGTTACAGAATGTTGTGAATGGTGAAGCAGATGGAGCGGTGTGTTCAAGGGCAGTGGCGCCGGATGAGTTGGAAGGCTGTAAGAAAGTCTGAGAAGAGGGTGATTGAGCGAGGGGGAGTGAGTGTGGTGGCAAACCTGAGGTCCTCTCTGATGGCAAAGAGTTGAGTTCTGCCATCAGAATGGAGGCAGTGGCAGTGGAATGTATTGGAATAAAAATTGCAGCCCCGACGAAAGGAGGGTTTGGGAGGTGGGAGTCGTCAGTATGAATGTGTAGGGAGTTGTGGTATCGAGTGTGCAGTAAGGTGTTGAATAGAATCTTGCCTTGCACCGGACAGTGAGCCTTTGATCATTTGTGTGTGTGAAGTGTCAAAGAAAACAAGGAAGAGAAAGGAAACTAAGGGCCCAAAGGAGAATTCTTCTCAAGAATGCGAAGAGAGAGGGGCGTCACCTTTGGGGGGGGGCAAAGGAGAGGGTTCTCTATACAAAAGGCTGGTAAATATTCATAAGATGACCCATTCAATATATCCTTACCTTTATAATGCACTGCAAATTCAACCTTAGATACTTGTTCAGATTACCTCAAACAGTTATGTCGCTGAATTATAGAAATAAATAAGAATATATTTTTTCTTTCTCTTTGAAAAGTTAAGTTTAGTTTGGTTTGAACAAGGCTCTGTTATTTGTCAATATAAGTTAAGGTATGGTTCAAGTTATGTCATGTTATGTTAATTTAGAAGCTATTAAATGTTTTCTATGACTAAAAGTAGGTGGTTGTGCGAGAAGCAGACATAATTTTCTTTCGTAGCTACACGCCATTCTGGTGAAGATGTAAAAATTTAGCTATAAAAATTGCTTTGATAGCGTAACCTTCCCAGAGCTGCCGTTAGATAACCCTAAACAAAACTAACGCAACCAAACCTAACTAAACGTAACGTAACCTAAAAAAAAAAGTTACATTTTGTTTCTGTAATTCAGCGACATAACTGTTTGAGGTGAACTGAACAAGTTTCTGAGGTTGAATTTGTAGTGCATTATAAAGCTAAGGAGATATCGAATGAGTCAGCTTACAAATATTTACCAAAAGGCGTGTGGGCTTCATATGGATGTAATTCAAAACACAACAATTCATATAGCTTTGGGAGCATTCAAGTTCTCTTCAGACACACCTCTTCAGGCAGAATCCTCCCTATCCTCATTGTCACACCGACGCTCCATCCTCCTTGTACACACCTACACCAAACTTGCATCCTCCCCTAGCTGCCTCGCCCTACACTCCTTCCTCCTCAAACAGAGTTGGGGGATAATATGGAGATAATGTTAGCCTACTAATTTTGAGATTAGGACTATTTTGCTTTAACAAGTTTCTGGAAGTTGATATAAATTGCATGATATTCTGCAACCATAATTGGTTAAACTGGAGAATAGGTCCGTGTCACGTACAAACACGAAACTCACATATCATGTAGAAGACTCGGTAGTGGTGCCGTAAACGTAAAAAATATGAGGTGCTCACTTCAAGTGTGGCCGTAATAGCACTCGAAAGTGTGGCAAAATTCAACAGTTTCTAAGTCCAGCGAGTTCATCCCCTCTCAAGAGTAAACATTGAAATGATTTTCTTTTGTTTATGACTGAGATTCGTGGGGGGCGCAGCCCTTTCTGCTAGGTTAGATTAGGTTAATGTCCTAGCGGGGGGGTCCAGGGGGGGCGCACCCCCCCCCCGGCTAGATTAGGTTAGGTTAGGTTATGGTTATGGTTAGATTAGGTTAGGTTAGGTTCTGGTTAGGTTAGGTTCTGGTTAGGTTATGGTTAGGTTAGGTTAATGTCCTAGCGGGGGGAACCAGGGGAGGCGCAGTCCCCCCAGCTATATTAGGTTAGGTTAGGGAATTTCGAAATTTTCTTTGCTCTTTGAAGGCCCATATTTCACTTATTTTTCATCCCCCCCAAAACCCCAGATTCCCCAAGCTTGTTTGAAGGGATAGGGGGGGTTGGTGGGGAATCGGGTTGGCGGACTTATTATCCAGAATTACCCCATAATTATATCTAACATGCAAGTATTATACTCGGGAGAAGACGCTAATGTTATCACCATATTATCCGAGCAGGGCACCACAATATGAATGGGAATCTGTTGTCACGACTCACGAGCCCTAGTGTAAACACCTCTCAATATAAACATGACTGGCATGAGACAGTAAGACCGAGAGGCATCTTTTATGAGCACCGATTGTCTTGCCTCTTTAACTATCACTAGCTACGCATATAGTGTTAAAGTCTGTTAACGTGATAGACTCATTACCAAAGTCTTTACTAAGGTTATCTCAAGTACCTCCTACCTGCCTTATTACTTCTAGACTGGTCTCAACATGATTGATTTTCTGATTGTTTTGGGATGTTGATCTTCAGCTTTACTATGTCAGTCAACTGCAGTACTCACCAAGAATTCCCTAATATTGATGCGGGCTGCTCGCCACACGTAGTCACTAGTGTTTACTGACTAGTGTGTTTACTGTCAGTGTTTACCCCGCAGCAGCCAGTCAGTGTTGCCTGGCGAGAGCGTACCAATACCAAATTATCGACAAAGCTACATGAGGTAAAACAATGGCTGTATAGACCCTAGAGGAGGTTAGAGATGAAATTAATTAAAATTATAAGAATTTACTGGAAAAAAGAGTGCCTGATACGCATAACAACAAGAGTAACGAAGTAGGCTGGAAAGTCCCGTAGCACAGGTGTAGAACGTAGAACTTCTTGGAAGACAGAGATGGAAGAAAATTGTAACTTGGGTAGATATTTGAAAACCGTATGACAGGGTTAATAGAGAAGTATTGTGCAAAGTGTTAAGTTGATCTAAGAAAGATAGTTTATATTATTAAAAGTATATATAAGGACACCAGAGATAAATATGAATTAGGAAGACTACAAACAGAATGGGTGAGGACTAAGGATCTTTTACATCTGTATAAGATTCTTGGTGAGGACTGAGGAGTAACAGAGGATTTAGGCAAGGATACATACCTTGTTCAGTTTATACACAGAGGAAATGGCAGCTAGAATTAAACGAATGGATACAGGTATGAAAGTTGATTCTTCTTGGGAATTTGATGGAGCTGTGAATGAAAGTTGATGTTGACAAGATATGCTTGCTGTTGTATGCTGATGATGTGGTAGTTATGAGTAAGAAGAGCTTTAAAGTTTACTTGATGTTGTGAGTGGATATGGAAGGGAATGGCGGTTGTTTGAGATAAGACGCTCCTGCTGTGGAGAAAACAACGTAGGCAAAAATTGGCAGCGAGGAAACAGTGAAAACAGTGGTAGAGGCAGTGAAGGCTGTGGAGGGGAAGAACATAAGTGTGACAGTGATCGGAGTGCTGAGACAACCAAGAGAAGGACCGCAATATGAAAAGCTGAGTAAGGCTACAAACCAGAAGTTATGTATAGATGTCATGAAGATAAAAAGCAGAGTGGATGAACAAGAAGAATGGGAATGTAAGCTTCATCGACACGGACGGCCCCCTGAATAACGGCAAGTGGTTCGCTAAGGATGGAGTCTACTTGAGAGGATGTGATTACGACTGCGTGAGTGGGTGAATGCAAGGTATCTGCACTGTGTGGAAGTGGTTTGACGTGGAAGACCAAAAGTAGACAGAGAAAGAAGAAAAAACAGCCAGTCGAGTAAATGTATGAGGGTTGGATGTGTTAATGTGAGAGGCTGGGGCATGGGGAAGTTTGAGGATGTATGCAGGGAATTGAATGAGTGGAAATTTGATTTAGTTGGAGTGACTGAAACACACTCGAGAAAGGAAGTACGAATGGATGACAGGGAGTATGTGATCATTGGAAAGGGACGAACATAACAAGAAAGATTAAGAGGAGGGGAAGCCATTCTTCACAGAAAGGATGGAAACCTTAGAGTAGACGAGATAGATGTAGGAAACAAATGCCACTGGTAAGGATATCTCACCCGTGAGAATGGAATGTACTGGTCAGTGTAATAGATCTGAGAGGTTAATAGTGGTTGTGGTGTATATGACGGTCGAGGGTGAAGGAGCAGCAAGAGAAAACAGGGATAAGTATGATACTCGAAAATGCGGGGGAGAGAGTGATTGTTATGGGAGATATGAATGCACATATTGGTGTGCTAGGTGAGCAAATTAATCGGAATAGTGCAATGCTTGTGGAGTTTACAGGT